>CAUYQG010154572.1:0-46354 GCA_963574415.1 Tarsius wallacei
GAGGCTGTGGTGGCCGGGAGCGTGCCACTGCACTCCAGTCTGGACGACAGAGTGAGACTCCAACTAAAAAAAAAAGTTTTCTAGTTTTAACTTGTTCCAATATCTAGGCAGAGTAGTATACTATTTGGATGGGTAGTATTTAGAAAAACCGAGTCAAAGAGAAAACTGGTAGATTATAAAGTTATAGCAACTATTATTTGCTTTAAATTTGTAGGAAATATCTAGAGACAAAAGATACTGGAAGTCAGTCTGGTTTAAGGAAAACATTGTACATAAGGGAAAAGTAGAAGTAATTAAATTTGAGAGAAACATTGAATGCCTAAAGAAAATGTGAATTGATATGGTAGGAGTAGTAACACCCAAGTAAAGTACTGAGTCTTGTGATAGTTGTATTTTTGTTAGAAGTAGTTAGGTTATTCACAATAAATTATTTTAATTTTGCACGGTATTGATCAGTTCCTTTTTCTAAAGGTAGTAAACTCTAGAAAACAGAAAATAGATGAGAATTGTATTGGAAATTATATTTTTTCTGTTTTAGCTAAATACATGGTGAGATACTGAGTAGCTGCTAGAAAAGAAAAGTTGTGGAAAGCATAGGCCCTTTTAATAGAGGAATTTATAAATTGCAGGCAGGTAAGTAAAATTGAAGCTTGTCTACGTATTATTAAGTTGTTGGAGCAAAACAATATCTCGACCATTTATATGAGTCAAAGACAAAAATTATCATGTTGGAGGAAAAGACATAGTTGGAATAAATGAAATTCCTATACAATCCTGAGTTTCAGTGTTACACAATGGAAATATTTTATTATTGTGCCTTTCAATAAGCCACTATGTAATTTTGAATTTGCTGAGTTTTTAATTGTTGTGTAAAGAGTCGTTTGAATATAGTTCAGTTGCATCATTTCAACTCGCAGCATTTTATGATATAGTAAACATTTCCTTTTAAAAATATTTTTCTATCAGTTTTAGAATTGGGCTGTTGCTAATATCAAATTATCGATATCTGTTAATTTGGAAGGTAATGTTTGCCATTACCACTTAACCACCAGCAGTGTGAAATATAAATTTTAAAAGTAATTGCAAAATTATTGTAAGCAATAATTTGTGGTTGATGTCAGGATTGGTGTTTATTTGGATGTGATTTGGTATAATCTAGGAAGACTGTTCTGAGGAAAAACAGTACTACCTCTGCTTGCTAATATGCTTGAAACCTTTTCATCTTTTAGAATGTCCTTTTCAGAGTACTTTCTTACAGTCTCATTTAATTTTTATAGCAATTCTGTTAGATTGGCCACACATACACAATGTGGCTTAATTATTTGGCTTTAAAGGCAATTGTGTTTGTTCAAATCTCAGTGTTATCACTTAAAAGCAGTGTAACCCTGAACAAATACTTAACCTCATCAAGCTTTAGGTTTCTCATCTGTAAAATGGGGATAATGATAGTACTTGCCTCATAATATTATTTTGAGGATTAAATTAGTTAATATCATTTAAAAGCATATAAAACCGTACCTGGACTATGCTTAGTTCTCAATAAATGTTAGCCATTATTGTTTTCTGGCAACATAAATAGCATATAGCTGTTTAAGGAAAAGGCCAAGGCCAGGAGTCACACTTCTTCCTTTAAGCCTACACTAATTCAGCTACCTAGGTTTTCTTCATTAAACCTCTCTTCCTAAATAAGATCAATTTAAAAATCAAACAGGAAATAATAGTTGCGACTATTTCAGGGGAATAATAGATTAATTTATTAATGACTATTTTATCATGACCATGCTTTTGCTTATCAGGTTAACCAAAGTAGCATTTATGATAGATAAATTGTGTTTGAAATATACCTGGAGGACAACCCCTTCTGGTCTCCTCCCACTGTGGGAGCTTTTCTGTTCTCTCAATAAATCTGCTTTCTAAAAAGAAAAAACAAGAAAGAAAGAAAGAAAGAAAAAGAAATATACCTGGAGTTTGAGAGCATTGCTCATGGTAATGTGGAAAGGTATGAGTTGAAATGAAAATGGCAGGTGCAAAATGAAAGGTGAGGTGGGACTGGAAAACAATCTTTTTCTACTTTGATGTTTTTTATGATCTTGGCAGTCAGTTGTAAAAAGCTGCCTTTAACAAAATAGTTGGTACATTAATAGTAGGTACATAATAGATGCTCCATGAAGGGAATGGAATGAATTTTATGGAATGAATGAATGAATGGAAAGAAGATTAAACATTAAATGATACCAAATGGTTGAATTTGATTTGTTAAATTGAAAACAGAAATGGCAAGCTAATTCATTCATAAAACTAAAGGGCTATAACTAATGCAGTTGTAATATAGTAGAGAGTTAGTTTCTAAAATAAATAAATAAATAAAATTTATTCCAAGATTTTCAGTAGAATTTTCCTATATCTCTGTTTGGTTTCAGATTATGTAATGGGATTTCTCATGATTTGACTGAAGCAGTTTTAAATTTATGATTTATTACTTTGACATTTAAATTGTGTTTCCATGTTGTCAGTTAGAATTTACTTTGTGTTATACATTGTTATAGACTGCCAGAAGTAGAATGCTTTTGGTAGTTAAAAATGTTCTCAGAGCCTTATAAATTTAATTATAAATTTAGTTATCATCCTTCATTATTAAGCTATTTTCCTTTTTGTATTATAATTATTCTTTGGATTTGTTATATGAATACTATTTACCAGGTACTACAGGTAGCTCTTTGGTTAAAGCAGAAGGCATCAAAATTTGGACGTATTTATCAAACTCCAGTAGAAATTAAGTATAAATTATGTTATAAAGAAATGTAATAACACATTAAATTAGACCTCAAATTTATTTTGTGCCTTTGTTTACTATAGCCCTTTAAACCTCCAAGAAGGAAAGAGGAAAATAAGCATTTATTAATTACTTGCTATCATATATTTTTAAAAAAACTAACTTTCATGTCTTTAGAGGGACATCTCCAGCTATAGAATAAAATCTGATGAAAAGTAAGATATATTATTAGAAATTGTCACTTTATGGTCCATGTTAATAAAGTGGCATATGCGACCCTATTTGCAAGTTTTTCAAGAAAATAGAAATTTTGAAAGACTATCTGCTTCAATTAAATATGAATGTATTAATCAATTGCTTCATGATATATGATAAATGAAAAAGCAGTTATAAAAATACATGATATAAATTTGTTATAATTTTATTATTAATTATATAGCATTAGTAGTCTCCATATAAGTTCTATAACTTTTAAAACCCTTCAGATAAAATGTTTTACTGATTTTACTGTTTACATCTAAATTATGAAAGTCAGTGAAAATCTGAAACATTGTCATCCTCAGAAAGAATTGATATATACATTTCTTATTAGTATGAATTTCAAATAAGATTTACACTTCCATTTTTAAGAGTGATACCTTTTGAAACATACTAGTAAGGCTTATCATTAACAAAAAGTGTGCCATATTTTATTGAACTAGAGGTGTCATTGATTGAGGCATGCTGTTATTTTATGTGTCAGTAAGAAAGAAAAAATTGCCAGTTAAAACTATAGCATGTTTTTTATCATTAAATCAATCTTGATTGCAGAGATGTTACTATGGGGAAAAATGTGTATCTTAAAAGAATTCTTAAAAGAATTCAACTGTGCTGATAAATATTTAGACTCACTAATATTTAGCTAATACTTGCATCCTTAGTGCTATTTATATGAAACAACTTAGTAAATTCAAATTTTCTGAGAAAAATTATGTCTGACTTAAAACAGGACCTAATGTATAGTCCAAATTACCAAAAGCTTACAATACAATGTTACTTTCACATATATAAGGATTATAGTTTTAACTACAATGAAGAACCCTTTTAAAACTTGCTTGTTTTTCCCAGAAGGGCTTAAGCTGGGGTCTTGAGTTCAACTTTAAGTGAGAGTCATTTTACCAAGTTAAATGTATCTCTTTAAAAAAAAAAGTTACATTTGAGGACTTAGAAAATATCCTCTGTACCTTTTACTAGGCTTGCAAAGAAATAGTATTTTACTTGTTTTCATCAATTATGATGAATTAGATGTATTAATTACAACAAATGAACTAATTGGGTAAGATTCATTGTCTAATTATTGCAATGAGAATCAACAGGGGACAATTACAGATTGATACAGTGTAGAATGTAGCTTGTTATATAGCATCTACTAATAACATGTGGGTGGGATTTAGATTAGTGCATAAAGTACATTTGAAAATCAAATATAGACATGTCAAGTATAAATACTGTGGTTTTCCAGTGTCTATACTTATCAAATCAATTAACATTTTAAATTCATACCTTAGTTTGCAATTGCCCTTTGCTGTTAAAAACAATCTATGCTTTGATAGTTTTTTTAATTGCCTGTATATCTGTTGCTGCATTTTGCTAACATTGGTAACATTATCTTAATGTTTTTAAAAAATAAAACTTACATAGAACCTTTATTATTAATATAGTAATTAATATAATTGCTTTATTGCTTTACTTTGGGGCTATTTCTCCTTAATTGCTTTATTGCTTTACTTTAGGGCTATTTCTCCTTAGAATAGCAATCAGATTATGTGAAGAATATAATTAAATTTTATTTTTATTTATAATAAAGTTTTATTTCATATTTAATAAACTCTTTGTAAGCCCATGATGCAAGAATGGAATGCTCTGTAGCTATTGGGTATTTTGCTTAACTGATTTTATTTTATTTTTTTTCTACTTTTGAAACATGTTTTTCTACTTTTGAAACATTTATGACTATCTGTTGTCATTCACAGGCAGTAGAGAGATTTGTTCAAAAGTTGTACAATCTTAAACCATAAAAAACTTACTAAAAGATAGGCTGGGCATAGTGTCTCACACCTGTAATCTCAGTGTTTTGAGAGGCCAAGACAGGAGGATGACTTGAGCTCAGGAGTTTGAGACCAGTCTGGGCAACATAGCAAGAGCTCTTCTCTACCAAAAAAAATTTTTAAACTTGGCCAGGCATCATGGCATGTACCTGTAGTCCCAGCTCCTAGGAGGCTGAGCGGGAGGATTGCTTGAGCCCCAGAAGTTTGAGGTTACAGTGAGTTATGATTGAGTCACTACACTCCAGCCTGGGTTATAGAGCAAAAACTTGTCTCTTAAAAGTAATTAGTAGGACAACTGCCTTGAGTCTCCTCCCTGTGTGGGAGCTTTTCTGTCCTCTCAATAAATCCTATTTTTTAAAAAAATTAGTAAAATATAATATAATTTTATATTTATCTTTATTCACTAAACTATGTTTATTGATATTAAATATCTGCTGACTAGTTGGAGTATATGTGTCATTTATTTTAAAATCAGTAAGGTATGTTGGAAATAGGAATAAGGGGACTTTTATTGTCTCTTATTAGAATTGTGATTTTGGCAGTTTTTTTCAATCTTTTGGAACTAAACTTTATCTGAATAGTGGGACCAATACCTGCCATGCCTATCTCAGAGTTTTTGGCAGACTCAACTAAAGGCAAAGACACTTTGAAATATTAAATGCTCTATAAGTATAAAATAGTTTTATTATCCTGAATATTCATTCCTAGAGCTTTTGACACTCTAGTTATCATTCTCTGAGCCAGAGCTTCCCAAACCTGATAGAATGCCAGAACTCTTAGGTAATACTTTAAAAGTCATATTAGAGTCCTACTTACTATATCAGAATTCTGGGTTTAGGACCCACAAATCTGATTTCTTAGTTTTTGTTTTTGTTTCTTTTTATTTTGAAATAATGTCAGACTTGCAAAAATAGGTCAGTGTTTTCTTAGGCTCTTCCTTAAATATTAACATCTTATGTAACCATAGCACAATTAGTAAAACCAAGAAATAAATATTTATACAATCCAGTTAACCTCATGCAAATTTTGTCACTTGTTCCTTTTTTAACAGTTTTTTTTTAGCCAGGATCGATCCAATTCAGGATTCCACATTTCATTTTTTCGTCATATCACCTTAGTATTCTCCAGTTTGGGGTAATTCTTCAGTCTTTTTCTTTTATGATGCTTTCACTTTTGAAACAAACTCGCTGATTATTTTGTAGAATGTCCATTTGAGTTTGTCTGATGTTTTCTCATGAGGAACCTGTATTTTATTATTCTATTTTTAGATACAGGGTCTCGCTCTGTCACTCAGGCTTGAGCGCAGTAGCACCATTATAGCTCTCTGTAACCTCTAGCTCCTGTGCTCAAGTGATTTTCCTACCTCAGCCTCCCAAGTAATTAGGACTGTAGGAACACACCACCACCACATGTGGCTAATATTTTTTAAAAATTTTGTAGCGATAGGGTCTTATGAGTTTGAGCACAGGCTGGGCAATCCTCCCACTTCAGCCTCCTAAAGCACTGGGATTACAGGCATGAGGTACTTTGCCCAACCAAGAATCTGTATTTTAAATAGATAGCTTTTTAATGAAGACTTCTGCATACATTCAGGATCTGCTGATCTGATACCAACCTAATTAATTATAACTCTTTGTAGTATTACCTAGAGACCATTTAAGATTATACAATAGAGCCGGGCTCGGTGGCTCAGCCTGTAATCCCGCGCCTTGGGAGGCTGAGGTGAGTGGATTGCCTGAGCCCGCAGGTTCGAGACCCGCCTGGGCAGCCGAAACCTCATCTCTACAATAAATCAAAAAAAAAATTAGCCAGGCGTGGTAGCGCGCGCCTGTAGTTCTGGCTACTCGGAAGGCTGAGGCGGAAGGATCGCCGGAGCCCAGCAGGTCGAGGCTGCGGTGACCGGGAGCGTACCACTGCCCTCCAGCCTGGACGACGGAGTGAGACGCCAAATCAAAAAAAAAAAAAAAAGATTATACAATAGATTGATATGACTTAACAGTTTTCAAGATTTTAAATAACCATAGTTTTTAAATCTGTGTGTGTGTGTGTGTATTTTAAAGTTTTTGTTATCTTAGTGACAGGGGTCTTACTGTGTTACCCCCAGCTCATCGTGAACTAAGCTCAAACAGTCATACCTCAACCTCCCAAGTAGTTGGGCCTACAGGCGTACAACTACACCTGGCTTATACTTTTTTTTTAAACTTGGAATTTTATTAGTCAAGAATGACTTCAAGATTCAGAATTGACTTTTTACCTATTATGGAAAATAGAAGGTCATGTGTAACATTTTGGACTTAGAAAAGTTTAATAGGAAACTATTATATCTGAAATATCTCTTACAAAGTTGAAAAAGATTTTTGCATGGGTTATTAAAAATGGTTAATGAGTTTAAGAAATAAGATGCTGTTCTAGGCCTTTAGAACAATGTTGGAAGAAAAGTACAGAACTGTGTATGGAAAATAAAAGTTCTTTTTTGTTTGTTTTTAAGTAAAATTTTCAAGCAATTAATATAATAAAGGCTTATCTAAGGTGTGATGGAAAGCATTTTTTATTTAACCTATTCCCACCACCAAAAAGGGTAAGTGCTTAAGATTGATTTGGTAGTATTTACTTTCTCGAGATTTATCTATAAAAATATTGTTTAAGCTACTTAGTCTTTTGTCCTTAAAGAATCTTCCTTTAATTCCCTCATGCCATTGAAAAGGAATAGCATGGCCAATTTATAGTCATTTATAAACTTCTAAAAATATGTAAATAGCTCTACTTCTCATTTCACTGAAATTTGTATTCAATGAGATTAGTCTTTAAGCAGCCACATAGATACATCAGTGTGTGTATGTGTGTGTGTGTGTGTGTGTGTGTGTATATATATAATTTTTGATTTGGAGTCTCACTCTGTTGCCCAGACTGGAGTGCAGTGGCATGCTCCTGGCCACTGAAGCCTCAACCTGCTGGGCTCCGGTGATCCTTCCGCTTCAGCCTTACAAGTAGCTGGAACTATAGGCATGTGCTACCACGCCCAGCTAATTTTTGATTTATTGTAGAAACGAGGTCTCGCCAAGTTGCCCGGGCTGTTCTCGAACCCGCAGGCTCAGGCAATCCACTCGCCTTGGTCTCCCAAAGTGCTGGGATTACAGACTGAGCCACCGAATCCGGCCCAGAATATATATTTTACATAATTTATTTAGCTTACCAAATATTGAAAAAATGCCTTTTTAAGCAGTGTATCGAAGTGTGTTAACAGGCCTTGATTTGCGTGTCATGGCAAATTATATTTAAGCAACTAAACTCTTCTTTTACTAACATTGTTCTTATCTATAAACTAGTTGAAAATACCTACTTAGGTTGGAGATAATCATTATCAAGTAGGAGAAAATATCAAATATATATTTCTACTTCCTAACTTTATTTAATTTTGTTCCTGACTTTGCCATTGAAAATCATCTGCTCAAGTGCCTTAGGATAGAGCAGATAATCACAAGCAGGATAGTGAATACCCTTAGGAGGAAGGAGGTCCTTAGTAAAAGAGGCATGAGAGAAGCACTTCTGGGAAACTAATATTGTCTTCTTGATCTGGAAGCTAGTTACAGTCGTATTTTCAGTTTGTGAAAACTTGAGTGGTACTCTTATGTGTGTGATTTTCTGTATTTATATTATGTTTAATATTAGTAAATTATACTATTAGGTTTATGGAAAATGAGGGGTTAGATTACGGGACATTTTCAGGTTGTAATACCTATAAGATATCCATATGGATATGTCTAATAAGCAGTTGGTTATATGAGTCTGAAGCTTGGGGAAAAGGTCTGAGCTAGAGATAAGAGATTTGAGAATCTTCAACTTAAACTTCAAGATAATAAAAGTTAAGAATAGACTAATTAAATCTCCTAATAGCAATATTTAGAGAGGGAAGAAGGCTGGAGACAAAAGTTTGAGATACACCAAAGTGTAAGAGGTTAGCAGAGATGAGTTGTCAATGACTAAGTCCTGCTGAAAACCAGCATTTAATGAGTAAATGGAGGAAGAGAAGCCAAAATTTAGTGAGAGGAACTTAAACAAGAACCAGAAGACTATTGTGTCAGGGAGCCAAGAAGGGTGCCAAATGGAAACAGTGATTAGTTACATTTGGTAGGTAAGACTAAAAAAGTACTTAACTTCTCTAAGCCTCAATTTTCTCTCTTTATAAAATAATAGTACTTGCATCTCAGAGTTGTACGAATAGCAAGTAAGAGAATGCTGTAAAGTCAGCACAGAGGCTGACTCATTGTAAACACAGAATAAATGGAAGCTATGAATATGAAAAGTAGTTTCAAGAGTTCAGATTATAGTGGGTTGAGGAATGAAACAGAAATGACTCTTGAGAACTATGGAGAAGGAGGAAGAACACAATCTAATAGTAAATATAGCCTTAAGGGAGACTTTTATTTTAGGAGAGAAACTAGAGAAGGAAAAGGGATTGGGGGGGCAGGGAGTGAGGAATAAACAGTGAAAGTAGTCAGAGGGAATGGAATGTAACTATGGTTGGTTTCTTTTTATTTTAAAGGTGTGGGGTACAATTCAGGTTTAGGTATACAAATGTTCATTATGCAGGTATCCTTGTTGATAAGGTTATGGTTGGTTTCTTAATGTTGTTTCAGAATAATTTCTTTCTATATTTCCTCTGGCCTCCTATTTCCAACATAAGCTATATTTTTTTATTCTTACTTTGCATATTCAGAACAGTGTAGATGAGACACCAAATAAGAATTATCATTATCCGGTAAACATGGTAAACATACCAATACAAGAGTGATGTAGGGAGAAATCATTTTTCTTTGCCTCACATCTATCTAGTCATACAGTTAGTAACCAAGTCCTGTTTTTTCTGCTTCCACAATAAAACATTATATCTTCACTTCTTCATCCACATTGCCATAACCCTAGATTATATTCTTCATCTCACACTTGAATTGTTATTTGTCTAACCACTGGTTTCTCTGCCTTGCATTTCACTTCCTTGCAGTAACATTGCTCCCTTGCTCAAAACTCTTATACCTTCTAATTGCTTTATTTTTTTCGTTTATTCAAGATATCTCAGTGCCTATTCATTAAACATTTGCTGCTAATGATGTACAAGACAGTTTCCTTTTAACTTTCTGTGTTGAGGATTTTAAAAACTGGTCTTAAGTTGTTAACTCTTTGCTTGTAACACAAGGCCTTCTGTGATCTTCACCCTATCTAGTTATCTAGCTCTCAGCTTTCTTCTCTATAGTTCCCTTTGTGTTCCTGTCATGTTATTATCATTGCATATACTCGTAACTCTTCTCTGGTGTCCCCCTGGATAGGAATGTACCCTACCTCTTCTTTCACAAGCTATTAAACATAATTCAATTCCTGTCTTAAAGCTTATCTTTTTTGTAAAGGCTCCTTTAGCTTTTCAGTAAGCATAAGCATTTCTTCCCCTATGTTCATACTGCATCTTGTGCTAACCTCCACTTTAGCATTTTATTATTTATTTTTGTTTGTTTAGTTTAGTTTAGTTTTAGTTGAGGTCTCACTTTGTTGCCCAGGCCATTGTGCAGTGGCATAATCCCAGCTCACCTCAGCCTCAACCTCCTGGGTTTAAATGATCAAGTGATCCCTCCACTTCAACCTCCCTAGTAGCTGGGACTACAGGTGCATGACACCATGCCTGGCTAATTTTCTGATTTTTTGGTGGAGATGAAGTTTCACTATGTTGCCCAGGCTGGTCACAAACTCCTGGCTCAAGCAGTCCTCCTACCTTGTCCTCCCAAAGTGTTGGGATTACAGGTGTGAGCCACTGCACCCTGTCATCACTTTAGTATTTTAGCTATGATTATAGTCTAACTATGATATTTTGATCAAGTGACTTAATAAAGTGACACAAGGTTCACTAAAGGTTCAAGATCACTTTATTAAATCCTAGAACCTAAGAAAGTGCCTGGTTTATAATAATTTGAAGCCGTTACCATTAGTTGAGAAATTACTATGTGTCAAGACTGCACGAAGAGCTAATATATGTTATCCCACTTAATTATCATCAACAGTGGAGGTACTCATTATAATATTCCTATTTTCCGAGCAGGGAAACCAAGGCCAAAAGAGATCAAATAATTTGCCCAGTGTCTCACAGATAGGTAAATGGTGGGGTCAGAGTTTAAATCCTTGACCCCGTGATTTACAAATGCATGCTCTTAACCTCCGAGTTCTCCCATTTTAGTAAATACTTTTTAAAAGAATTCTGCTATTTTTGTGATAAATCATACCTGAAAGTACTTGGGGAATTTTCAGCTTTGGGGAATTTTGCTTATTAGTAATTAACAGTGATTAGTAACTATATATATATATATATATTTTTTTTTTTTTTTTGAGTTGGCGTCTCACTCCGTCGCCCAGACTGGAGTGCGGTGGCTGGAACCGGCCACCACAACCTTGACCTGCTGGGCTGCGGCGATCCTTCCACCTCAGCCTTGAGTAGTCGGAACTACAGGCATGTGCTACCACATCCAGCTGATTTTTTTGATTTATTGTAGAGATGAGGTTTCGCCTGCCCAGGCGGGTCTCGAACCCACGGGCTCAGGCAATACACTCACCTCAGCCTCCCAAGGCACGGGATTACAGGCTGAGCCACCGAGCCCGGCTAGTAACTATATTTAAGATTATGCCCCTTCATTTGTTGGAGCAAATAAGGAAATGTGGGAGTTCTGTAGTTATAGCTCTCTTCAAGAAAAAGAAAAAGAAAACATACTTTCATTGTAGATAGTTCTATTTGCTATGTATATGTGTAAACATCAATATATATAAACATACAGATATAAACATGTACTGACACACACTCTAGGAATATAAAAAATAGTTCTAATTTTTTAGGAACATACAATACAGCTAAGATATGCCTTAATGTAAATGAAATAAGTAAAGAACAATGAATCATTAAATTGTCTTTAGTGAGAAATTACTGTAGTATAGAAGGAAGTAGATGCTTTTAGGGAATGGGTGAATTCAAAGACAATAAATGAAATTTGAACTTGTTAAAAGGGAGAAAGGAAAAAAAATCCCTTAGTCCAATTCTGCAAGATAATAAAATGAGTTATTTTATTATTAAATACAGTTATATCACTTAAATTTTTCCCATGAAAAGTAATCTTGAGCCTAAAAAAACAGGTGATAGGACTGGATTGCTTTGCTGTGCTTAGAAATACATTAACTGAGCCGGGCATGGTTGCTTAAGCCTGTAATCACAGCACTTTGGGAGGCTGAGGTGAGGGGACTGCCTGAGCCCACGGATTTGAGAACAGCCTGGGCACCTTGGCGAGATCTCATCTCTACAATAAATCAAAAAATTAGCTGGGCATGGTAGCATATGCCTGTAGTTCTGGCTACTTGGATGGCTGAGGCGGAAGGATTATCTGAGCCCGGCAGGTCGATGAGCATGTATTTGTAAGTGCAGAAAGACAATCCAGTGACCTTGAGTGTGCGTGCCACTGCACTCCAGCCTGGGTGACAGAGTGAGACTCCAACTCAAAAAAAAAGAAAAAAGAAAGAAATACATTAACTGTAGTATTGGTCTGTAGTCCATTAGAATCAAGTTTATGCTTTCAAAGTGTCATAATGATTATCAGGATAATTATCATCCTGGGTTGGACATGCAAGTGATATAAAATGAGTTTCACATGGCAATCTTAATTTGAACATATGGGAAAATTAAGATCTCTTACTGTTTACTCTTTTCCTCTTAATACAGCAAACTCATTATTACTCTGGGTAAGAAACAGAAAAGAAAGAATGAGTCTTCAGATGAAATATCGGATGTAGAGCAGATGCCACAGCATTCATTCAAAGACCAAGATGCTCAAGTGAGTATTAAAGTTTTTTTCTGAGAAATGAAACACTGTTAGAATTATCTAGGTAGCATAATCTTGCCTTATGGATATTTACTCAGTAGTTTAGGAGTAAAAATACATTTTGTTATATGGTAGAACTTGTAGGGCAGCATTATTAAAATATGTTCTTAGTAATATTACCATCAGATATTAGATGTGGGAGGAAACTTATGTATCCTCTCCAAACCCCTTATTTTTCAGATAATGAAACTGAAGCCCAGAGAAGTTAGGTAACAATACAAAGTCCTTGATGGCTTTTAGCTTAGAGAAATATTTAGTGATATTAGACTGTACTTACATAGTGCTTTTGAATGAACTTAATAATGGGGAATATTAATTTTTAAAATCACATAAAACTGACAAAGCAAATGGATTGATTCATTTCTAGAAATAATTCCTTGGTCTGCTTCTGTTGAAGAAAAGATAACTGATTATATTAAAAATCCTCTAGCATAGATATAAATACTGTGCATTTTGCCTTTTTTTTTTTTTAATAGGTGGATATTTAAAATAACCCTGTGAAGTTAAAAATTTTATATAGTGAAGGTCATAATAATTCAGGCCACCCTCTGCTCTCTATTAATTAACGTATGACCGTAGGCCGTAGGGGTGGTGGCAATTGTTGAATTATGGGGCCAGAAAGCCCCTGAATGGCCTTTCTTCTTCCTTATGCAGCTTCTTATCCAATGGGAGAGTAGTGGCTCAAGGCTCCTGGGCTGCTGCAAGAGTTGAGGTAAGGGCAGTGACTGAAGCTCCTAATATTACATGGCCTGGCTTTTTTTTTTTTTTTTTTTGTATGTTATCCTTAACTTAGGCAGACTTATATTTAACTTATTCAATATGATTAAGCTTAGTTTAATTTTTACTAAAATAATGCTGGCCATTTTTCTATTATGTAATCAGTAAATGATGAAATGTTAGGATAGGCACATTTCTTCCATGTTTTTTACTATATAGTATTAGTCTGTTTTGACAGGTATGTTGCTTTAACACACACACACACACATACAATATGGCAAGGGAAATAAATATTTTTAAATAATTATAAGTCTATATTATTGATATATTTGTGTTATTTTATATATATAATGTAAAGGTCCAGGTAGCTTTCAATAACAATGGATTGTTAACATTTGAACTTTTGGAAACTAATTAAGGTTTGGGATCAGGTGGAAACCTAAAAATGTGATTTGGTACTTAATTTTGTTACCTGTAATCTTAATAGAGAATATTCCAGTAGTCTAATTATGTTTAGGGACCTAAGTTTTTAAAATACCCCTGCAGTAAATTATGCTTTTGGGATCATTAAAGGAAACAAGTGATATGTTATCATTAGCAAAGTACTGTATTAGTCATTTAAAAGCATAATGCTTCTGACCTCTTATGTGAAGTGCTGTGAACTGATCTTTTGAAGCCTTGAAGATGTAAGATGAAAAAAGCTAGAAATAAGAAATTAGAAGGGAGAATTTATCAGTATTTTAAATTGTGCTTTTAAGAAACATTATGAAGGAAGAAAGCCAGAAAAAAAACAAATTCACCAAAAATGTGGGTATTGGATTCGTTTTTGTATTTTTAAACTAGTAGAAATGTTGTATGGCAGAGAAAGATAATTGGTGAGAGTGGTACCTTATTTGGTTTTTCCTAACTAATGTGTAAACTATCTACTCTAGTGGAATATAATTTATAGTAAAATCATCTATAGTTCCATAATTCATAGGCTTTTAAATTAATCTGTTAGACTGTTAAAGTCTTCATAGGATGAAGAAGCAGTTTACAGTTCTATCTTGTGAAGAATTCTCGAGTACACTTTTGAGAGTTTAAAAGACTCTTTCAGACCACTCATTTACTGTTTACTAACAACTAAGTGAAGCATTTCTAAGTACTAACAGATGCCTAAGTGATCAGAAAGGAAACTAGTGCTGAAAACATCTAATAGAATTTTCTAAAAATGTGCTGAACTATCAACTTCATTATTTAGAAGTCATGCCTAGTGAGACATCGATAATACATGTAGTGTTAAAATAATAAATGTCACAGTTGTTTATTAACTACAATTGTTCATGAACATTAAGATCTATGTGATACCCATAGTAGAATTCTAAACATTCTTTTAGCCTAGTGTTGGAGATCCATTGAATTCCTTCCACCCCCAGGAAATTTAAATAATTCATATCTTTTTCAGAATAGGATATGGGATAATTAGGTTGCTAGCAGTCCTTGTATTATAATTCCTATATGCCACCTTATGTCTCCTGTATTAACGAAAGTGTTACTCTGAGGTTTGAAAATGTAAATGTTTTCATGGCCAAGAGATATTGACCCCTTCCTAAAATAAGTCATGGTGTAATGTACTGCATTTGGCTGACCATATTAGTCAGCCTTTCTTTTTCTCAATATTCCACTACTCACAAGAGAAAGAGGCAGAGGCATGATGTTTAAAGTCCATTGCAGGATTACTGGATACAAATAACGATTTATCCCCACACACTTTAGGACTGACTCAGCTATTTTTGTCATGCCTATGAAAGTAAATGAAAGACCTGCCAAATTGAAGACAGGCAGAAACCAAAAGGAGAACATACAGGTTTATTTTGCTGGTTCCACTTTTGGGCAATGTCGTGGAAGTTACTAAATATATAGAGGAAAATGGAATGGAAAAAAGAAGAGACAAATTTGCTAAATATTGAGCAATAGAACAGTTGGCTGAAATATCCACCCCACAAGATTTTAGGGAAGTAAAAAAGTAAGCCTAAGCCCTTTAGCCTTTTCAAACCAACCTGAGAATTTGTTTTTGTAGTAGAAACATCAAAAGATACGTAACTTTGCTGCTGTTATTTTTTAAGTTCTCTTTGAAGTGTAAAACTTATGAAGCATATTAGATATTTAGGGAGGTAAGTAAAGCCATGTGTATTTGATTCCTGATTTTAAATTAATTAGGTTATTTAAAAATTATGTTATTACATGTAATACTTTGTAAAAGGTTTAATTTTGTTTGGTGATAGTGATGTTCTTTATATTTAAGGAAAGCTAGTAAAGTTAGTGAAACAGTTTCTTCTTTCATTCAAATCTTAACTACTTGGTAGATTTAATATTTTGCTATTTTATGTATTTCTCTTAAAACATTTAATTTCTTCTTCTAGATTTATGCCCCCAATTAAATTTTATTTTAAAAGTGTGGGGTACAGTTCAGGGCCCAATTAATTATTTAACCAATATTCCTCTCATATACTCTTTAGGTTTTGGGCAAAAACTGTAAAAATATTAATAGTTTAAAATATATATTGCCCAAGCTGTAAAATAGTTAAATAAAATGGATACCTTTTTACTTTTAACAATAGTTTCTAATGAATAGTAATATAGTAATTAATAAAGGTATTACAAATAAAATATATTTTGTACAGCCTGTGAAATAGTTTAAAAAAATACACAACTAGAAATCTGTTTATTCTTAACAATTTCCAAAGAAAAGTAGTAAAGGTATTACTAATCTTTGTTATTTGAAATTGTAGGAAGTAAAACTGTAGGAAGATTGTAAGTCTGTAGCAAAGGGCAAATTATAATCTTCCTTTAATTAAAAAGAAAAATAGGAAAAAATGAATATTGAATGTAATTTTGAAAATTTAATATACAATATTGACAACTTTAGGGGTAATTATTTTATAATCTTTCCTTCAAAGTAAATTATATAAATCTGATCCTTGTGGTTCATTACAGAAAAGAAGATCAAATCGACAAATTAAAAGAAAAAAATATGCAGAAGATGCAGAAGGGAAACAATCTGAAGAAGAGGTTAGAGGCTCTATGAAAATAAAAAAGAATTCTGGTCCTTTACCTGGTGAACAGCCTTTACAATTATTTGTGGTAAGCACATTTGATGTTTGATATTTGATTATGGAATTTTGATTACAAAACATTTTAAATCAACATTAATTCTACAAAATACTTGCATTGTTTTTCCTTCTAAAATCTGCTCTAACTTATGCTTCTAAATTTCATTTCATTAGTTAATGGGCTCATTCAAGTTAGAAACCTCTCCTTGTTTTCCGTTGATTTTTCATCCAAGTTCTCACTGTATTTTCTACCTCCAAAGTACATATTCCTGATACTACTCGAAACTTGCTATCCTTTCTGGAGAATATTTTTACATTAATTATAAGTCTACTCACATTATTTTTCTACTGAAAACTCCTCAAATAGTTTCTTAAAACTCATGAAAGGAATGGTGTGTTTTTAGTGCAGTGTATAAAGTCCTTCATCTGGATTTTCTGGCTTCATCTCCTGCTACTTCTTTAGAAGCACTGAGTCCCCTGTCTTATGAACATAGTTGTCTGAATGCTATATTTTGACACCTCCATGCTGTGCATATGCACTTTCCTCTTATAGAGTTCTTTTAAATCCCTCTTGTCTGCATTGTGAACTAACCATTCATCTGCTAGCTGAGGGAGCTAAGACATTGGGCAATTACTTATTCTGTTTATGCAGAAATTTCCTGATCTTCAAAATGTAAATAATGGAAGTGATAATGGAGATGATAATAGATTTAAATGAGTTAATATATGTAAAATGCTTAGAATAATGCCTAGTATGTTAAAAAGCACTGTATGTTTACTATGATGATGATGCAGATGATGACAAGGACAATAGCAATGATGATATATTTTTTCAATTGTTGTACTTCTAACATTTAAAATAGTATCCAGCATATATGCTAAATAAATGTTTGTTGAATTTAGTGTAATTGTAAACCTACAACGCAGCAACTAAGAGATTTTTCAGAAAATGTTTCATCATTATTCTTTTTTCTGCCTCCCGTAGGAGAATCCAAGTGAAGAAGATGCTGCAATTGTAGACAAAATACTATCATCTAGAACTGTAAAAAAAGAAGTAAGTAATAGTGTATTACACTTTATACTTTATAGTCTGTGGACTGTTTAAAAGAATCACAATTATTGATTTTCTTTTCTTAGATATCACCTGGAGTGATGATTGATTCAGAAGAATTTTTTGTAAAATACAAGAATTAGTAAGTATTTGAGTTAGAAAAATAATAGAAAGATACTGATTTATATATAAATGTATATAATAATTAATGTATATAATATATAAATATATTGAGTTAAAGTTACGATTTTAATTTTATCTACATTTTAATGATTATTTTATTATTTATACTTGCTTGAATAAAAAATCATTAAAAAGTAAAAAAGGTCTGTTGATAACCTTTCATGTTAAAATTAAATGGTTTTTTCACAAAATATTATTAAAAATACAGAAATCTTTATAAGATATGCTTCTGCAGATTGTACTGTTTTTATAAAAGACTTCTCTATCTGTAGTCCCAGCTACTTGGGAGTCTGGCAGGAGGATTACTTTAGCCCAAGAGTCTCAGGCCAGTCTGGGCAACATAGCGAGACACAATCTCTATTAAAAAAAAAAAAAAAAAAGACTGTAATCCCAGCACTTTGGGAGGCCGAGGGGAGAGGATTGCCTGAGCTCATGGGTTCGAGACTGGCCTGGGCAACTTGACGAGACTTCTTCTCTAAATAAATCAAAAAAATTAGCCAGGTGTGGTAGCGTGCACCTGTAGTTCCCGCTACTTGGATGACTGAGGTGGAAGGATCGCCTGAGCCCAGCAGGTTGATACTGGGGTGGCCATGAGCGTGCCACTGCACTCCAGCCTGGGCAACACAGTGCGACTCCAACTCAAAAAAAAAAAAGAGAGAGAATTTTTAATCTCTAGGTTTTTGTGTATGATGTACACAGTGTGATGATTTTACTTTAAAAATTTAAATTTTAATCTTGGACATAAGTGAGTTAACTCATAAGAGTTGCTAATTATGGGAAAATAATTTGCCCTCCTTTTTGTACATTTTCCAACTTCTTTCTATCCTTCTGTGGAAGAAGTTTGAGTAAAATTACATTGGTTTCAAAACAAATTAGCTATCTGATCATGACAAAACTGTTATAATGGAAAAAATAAATCATATCTTGCTGTTAAACTTTTTATCATTTTACTATTCTATTTCTATATGACAATCTGTAGACCTTTAGATGACAATTTTCTTTGGATATAGTGATCACAATGACTTTTTTTAGAAACTAATGGAGTCTATTAAAATTAAATGTTGAGATTACCTATTTGTAAAATTGAAGATGATATTTTGTATTGGGTGTTATGATTAAAAATACATCTAAACAAACATGATTTTCTTTATCATTCTAATATATTGCTTTTATAAAAATTTTAGCTCCTATCTTCACTGTGAGTGGGCTACAGAACAACAACTTTTGAAAGATAAAAGGATCCAGCAGAAAATCAAACGATTCAAATTGAGACAAGCACAAAGAGCACATTTTTTTGCAGACGTAAGAAAAAATAAATAAGACTATTATGTGTTGGACTCTGAACACATGTAGTATTATTTATAAAAAATTAAATATTTTAATTCTAGGCTTCCAACGTTGTTATTTGAATACAGATGTTGTCTACATAAAATATTTTTCTCTTCTCAAAATTAGCTTGGAAACTAGTTAAAACAGGAACCCTGATAATTTGGAATGGTAGATAATGCTTGTGTTTTTAAATTAGCATGTATTTCAATACTTAGAGTTGAATGTGGGTGTGTTGATATCACAAAGGTTATATCAATTGTTATTCAAGTAAAGAAAGTGATAATAGAGCAAGTAAATGGAAAATAAGATTTTTCAGTTCATGAAATATATTGCATATTTTCTGTACTAGCCTTGTGTTTAAATGAACAGAACCTCATTGGAAAAATGTGTTTACGTCTCTAGGCCTCACTAAATGGTCTGATGTTCTTTCCTGCTCTAATTTTTTTAATAGAAATTTTTTAGAGTAGTTTTAGGTTCTTCTTGTTTTTTTAATTTGAAAAAATTTTTACACTTTTTATTTTAAGTAAAATAATTACAAATATAGTACAACAAATTCTCACATACAGTTTAACTAGATCTCCAGTAATGTTAAAATTTTTCCATGTTTGCTTTATCATTTGTATTCATTTTCTGTAGAATTAACATTGACGTAGTACTATTGTCTCTTCTACAGACCTTATTCATATTTCACTGATTGTTCCACTAGTATTTCTTTTTTAGCAAAAATATGTGTATCTGTGTTTATCTTGTCCAGAGTCTAATCCAGCATCCCATGTTTCATGTAGTCGTAATGTCTTCTTTAATCACTCTTTGTTTCTTTTCATTTCTTTGCCACTTTTTAAGAGTACAGCTCATTTATTTTGTACCTCACTCACTTTGGGGTTGCATGTTTTCTCATATTCAGGTTAGGCATTTTTTAGAAGAATACCAGAGAAATGATACTCCATTCTTCTCAATGAATGATATAAGATGGTACATGATATCTATTTGCCCTATTACCGGTGTTAACTTTAATCACTAGAAAAAAGTAGTACCTGCCAGATTTCTCCACTATGACATATCTAGAAATTTCTTAAAAGCTGAAGATTTTAGAAGTACTTAGTTAATAATCTTTAATTTTTCATGAAGACTAATTTTTCTTACTAGACTCAGGGACAACATAAGTAGAAGCTATGCAGTTTTCTTTTTTTATCAGTGAAGTTTCTGTTTGTTTTATTATTGATATATTTGACAATGATTGTGTATTTTTAGGGTATATCATTTTATAGTTTGATATAATATTGTAAAATAATAACGTCAAACTAATTAACATATCATCACCTCAGAAGTTACCACTTTCTTTTTTTATTTTTACTTATTATTATTTTTAAGTCTTTAAGTACCACATTACCATTCTGGTGTTGGGCATTGTTCTTTGTTACCAGGTATGTCCTATATAAAAACATGGGAGTCATAATATCACTCAGGAGAGGTTTAAGATAGTGAAGAGAACTAAAGGCAGAGCCATGGAGTACCACAGTAGAGGTTAAGCAGAGGAAGAGAGGCAGCAAAGGAAGCTGAGATGGCTGTGGAAAGTAAAACTTTCAGAGATGAGTAGGAATTGGCCAAGCAGACAAGAGAAGGGACAGCAATCTAGTCAAAAGAGAGAAGATTGAAGGTAAACATATGGAGGTGTGACAGAACATGGAATTTGAAAAAAACAAAACAAAAAAACATGAAACTTGGGTTAAAGTTGTGTCAAACAGTACGAGGTGAGGTTGGAGAAAGAGATAATATCCCAATAATTTCACAAAAACTAATATGGACCTTAACCCCAAAACAAGGGAGAGTTGGCAAGAAGTTTAAGCAAGAAAGCAATATGTAAGATTTATATTTGTGAAAACTCACTCTGGAGACAATGTGAAAAACACATTAAAGGGAGGCAAGACTGGAGAATGTTCTTCCTCGCTTTGTTGTTGTATGATGTTTTCTTTAATAACTATATAGGGTTGCTTATATAATGGTCCAAGTAAGAAGTGAGGATGAGGAAGGAGGAACCAATCTAAGTTACAGTTAAAAGTAGAATCTGGCTGGGCACATGCCTGTAATCTCAGCACTTTGGGAGTCCGAGGCAGGAGGATTGCTTGAGGCCAGGAGTTTGAGACCAGCCTGAGCTACGTAGCAAGACATCTTCTTAACAAAAAATTAGTCGAGTGTGGTGGTATACACTTGTGGT
This sequence comes from Tarsius wallacei, assembly GCA_963574415.1. Classification (NCBI taxonomy): domain Eukaryota; kingdom Metazoa; phylum Chordata; class Mammalia; order Primates; family Tarsiidae; genus Tarsius; species Tarsius wallacei. Next base: position 21,352 of record CAUYQG010154572.1, read on the forward strand.
CCCAGCAACTCAGGAGGCTGAGGAGGAAGGATTGCCTGAGCCCAAGAGGTTGAGGTTGCAGCGTCCTGTGTGATTCAGATATTGGGAGTGGGAAGTTAAAGCAAAAGAAGGATTCTAAGATGACATTTCCTTTTCTGGCTTGTGTAAATGGGTGTGCTGCACAGAGAAGGAACTATGTTACTAGTAACCCAGTTAGAAAATACAGGAGGACGGTAGGGTTGAAAAGTCAATGAGTGCAATTGTGTTTGAGGTAACTCAGGTAGAGAATTTGTATTCATCTAGATAAGTGGATCTTGAGTTACAGGAACCATCAGGTAAAGATAAAGAGTATGTGATATGACTGAGCAATGAGCCTGGTGGGGTAATGGTTCTTCAACTCTAAAGAAGTAAAAGAAAGGTTCAGAGCCTGCTTTCAGGAAATTTTGAAAGATCCTATCTTCTAGAGTAACTTACTTGTCTGGAATACCTTAATTTTTAGTGTTATTTAGTTGGCTTTGTTATTTATAACGTTGTTATTCATAATATTCATGATAACTTTTAGAAATAAAAATGGAATCCTTCCATTTTTAGCAATCTAATTGAAATCAAAGTTATGTGTTCTATTGTGAAATGCTAGCAAATTTGTCTTTACTTTTGTCTTTCAACTTCTTTGTCAGATGTCAATTGTTACCTTTTAATTTTAGATGGAAGAAGAACCATTTAACCCAGACTACGTTGAAGTAGACAGAGTATTAGAAGTCTCTTTTTGTGAAGATAAGGATACCGGTGAGGTAAATATTTGGTAAAAATATCTTTATAGTAAGAAAAACCTGAAACCTTCTCAGTATCAAAACCTAGTAGTTCTTAAAAGTTAAGGCCTAAAATCACTAAAATGTTTCATTTGTTTTTATTGATATAGGCTAGAATATTTAAACTACTTTTTACTATTCTGTTTTTCAAAATGGTAAAATTTAAAAAAATTTTTTTTCAGCCTGTTATTTACTACTTAGTAAAATGGTGCTCATTGCCATATGAAGATAGTACTTGGGAACTAAAAGAAGATGTAGATCTTGCAAAAATAGAAGAGTTTGAACAACTGCAAGCTTCAAGGCCTGAAACAAGACATTTGGTAGGAGCCTCTCTCAGCTTTATAATGTCTTAACACTTCTTTATTTAGCAGATGTAATGTTAACTTTGAATTTTGTATTTAGTCCTTGGTATGTAATTAATACTGTATTTTAAAAATTGCTACAATATGTCATATGTACATTAATTTAGCTTTCTTTATTAGTGATTACTCCCATTTTTTGCTATTATAAACAATGCAGCATTGAACAGCAAGCCCTTATACAAGTTTCTGTAAGATAATTTAGAAGTATAATTGCTGATCTAAGCATACGTACATTTAAAATTTTTATAAGTATTTTCCTTTAAATTTCCCTCCAGAATAGTTATTTCACTTAACACTTCTTCCTCATCTCTGAATTTGTTTCTTGTTACTCTTCCTCTCAGATCATTTTTTTATAAATATCAATAATGTCAGTTTCGTCTCTAGCGTTATCAGTTCTTTTTTTTTCTCAGTTTGTTTTTTGCTCCTGAGTTATCAATTCTCTATTCAAAAAAAGATCCATATTATACCTATATTTTCTTTCTCAGCCATTTATTTATTCAATACATAATGTAATTTATCTGTTTCCACAGTAGCTTTATTTTTAGAATGACTTTTTGTATAGAATATTATTAAAGGCCTACATAGATTAGGTATATTCATTACTTATTGATTGAATGTGTATGTCTCTTCCTCCCCCTTAAAAAACAAAACCTTTGAGTAGCTTATTATTTATTCTAGTGTAAGAAACTAAAGACTTCTAAAAGGTTATGATAAGGCGTGATATTGCAAATAATTATATAGTGTTTTACCTTTCCTTCTATGAAATGGATTGTTTCTATGTGAATTTAGTTTTGGGAGAAAAATCCACATTGAGAGGACATGTTCAATTTTATTAAACATTTTTCCCTGTCCCCTTTCAAATATAATTTGGTCATAGAAATTTCTTTCTTCAGTAACAAAGGGAGAGCTTATAAGTGGAAAGACAGGAGCAGATTATTTTTGGATTAACACTAGAGTGAGGAAGGCTGTCCTGATAAACATGGCGATGTGAAGTAAGAGACAGAAAAAAATTAAATAATCCATGGAAGCGATCATATGTTTTTGTAATAATTATTTTCCAGTCTTCCTAATGCTTTCTCTATCTTTTTATTTTCTTACCGATGCCCGTCAGTTATTACTAAAAGTACATCAGTTTTCCCCCATTTCTTAAAACTTCTAAATGCACTTCCTTGAACCAGGAAACAGAAGCGTCAACTAATTCAGAGAAGAATGAATCAAGGGATGTTGCAACAGGGAAAGATTTTCTTTTGGTGTGGGTACTATGCCTTAGTAGTAATCTGACCTTAGTTTCATCAAGTACACTATTTCTTCAGTTAAGTGTTCTCAATCAGGTATACAGATCAGAATCTCCTTTGGAGTGTTTCAAAAATTAGAGATACCTTAGCTATATAGTATAGTCCTTTGAAAAGGGGTTCAACCAATAGAATTAATCCCCTTAATGTAAAATTGATGACAACAGTGCTAATTTATCATAGTTAAATAATGAAGGAGGTAAGTGATTTTTTTTTTGCCAGAGTATTACTTTTAAACAGCATATAAATTGTGTATTTTTAGAGATTCTGTAAATGAAATTTTTCCCTGACCCACACTAATGAAATATTATTGGTGGTTGGATTGCTGAAAAGAGACTATACGGATTTAATGTAGAAATTATTTTCAGCTACGTGGAAGGCTGAGGCGGAAGGATCGCCGGAGCCCAGCAGGTTGAGGCTGCGGTGGCCGGGAGCGGCCACTGCGTTCCAGTCTGGGTGACAGAGTGAGACTCCAACTCAAAAAAAAAAAAAAAAAAATTAAAAAAAATTAAAAAAAAAAGAAAAAAAAGAAATTATTTTAAGCAGTAATTAAAATGTTCATTGACTACTATTTTTTAAAAATTTTCTTCTGTAAACCCTATCTGTATTGAATAGAAGCAAAGCTTCAATAACCGCTTCTGTTCTCAGTATCGTCGTAGCCTGTTTTTTTTTGTTTGTTTGTTTACAATTGCCATACACTTACCTGATGATCCTGAAAATTTTGGGAAGTATAATTTTGTTGATTAGTAACTATATACATCCTTGCCAAAACTTGGTATGGTCAGTCTTTTTAATCTTAGCAATTCTGATAGTATGTAGTGGTGTGGCACTCGTGTGCTTATTTGCTATTAGTTCAATCTTAATAAAGCACTTCTTCAAATTTTTTTCCTATTTTTTATTGGCATGTTTGTCTTCTTATTAAAACTTTAAGTTTGTTTACGTATTTTAGATACAAGTACTTTCTTCAGTATATGATTTGCAAATATTTTATACAAGTCTGTGGCTTTCCTTTTCATTATCTTAGCAACGTCTTTCAAAGAGGAAAAGTTTTTAATTTTGATGAATTCCAGTTTTTCTATCTTTTTCTTATGGGTCTTACTTTTGTTATATTTTGTATATCTAAGACATCTTTGCATAACTCAAGTTCACAAAGGTTTTTCTCCTGCTTTCTTTTGGAAATATTTTAGTTTTAGGTAACATCTAGGTCTGTGATTCATTTTTAGTTAATATTTGTATATTGTGCAATTATATGGTTCAAAGTTTATTTTTTGTTCATGAGTATACAATTGCAACATTTGTTTAAAAAAAACCTCTCTTTTCCTCACTGAATTGCCTTTCCAACTTTGTCAAAAATCAGTTGACTAACTTATGAATGTATTTTTGAGCCATCTATTCTGTTCCTCTGACCTGTTTTTGTTTTTTTTTATCTTTACATAAATTCTACATAGATTTGATTCTGTGACTTACAAACTTTGAAATCAGTCAGTGTTAGTCTTCCAACTTTATTCTTCATTTTCAAAGTTATTATGGCTATTTCTGGTTCTTTGCATTTCTGTATGCTTTTAGAATTGGCTTGTCAGTTTTTACAAAAAGTCTTGATGAGATTTTGGCTTGATTGTGTTGAATCTATTACTTAATTTGGGAAGAATCAATAACTTAATGTTGAGTCTTTCAATTCGTGAACACTGTATAGCTATTTATTTAGCTTTTCTTCAATTTCTGTCAACAGTGTTTTGTAGTTTTAAATATACTAGTGTTATACAACTTTTGTGAGATTTATTTCTAAATATTTAATGTGGTGGATGCTATATTATGAAATGATTTTTTTAAAGTTATTTATGATCATTGCACAGTATAGAATATAGTTGACTTTTGTATATTGATGTGGTCTTGTACTACTCAACCTTGCTAAAATTAGTACTTAGTTGAGCTTTTTTTTTTGGATTTCACCGGATTTTCTACATAGACAAATCATGTCTTCTGTGAATAAAGACAGTTTTACTTCTTCCTTTTTAACATTTTATGACTTTTTTCCTCTTTCTTTGCTTGATTACTCTTGTTAGAGCCTGCATTATAATGTTGAATAGAAGTTGCAGTGGACATCTTTGCCTTATTTCTGATCTTAGGGGAAAAGTATTCCATCTTTTTTCTTTAAGAATGATGCTAGGCCAGGTGTGGTGGCTCAAGCCTGTAATCCCAGCTCTTTGGGAGGCCGAGGCGAGAGGATTGTCTGAGTCCAGGAGTTCGAGACCAGTCTGGGCAACTTGGTGAGACCTTGTCTCTACAATAAATCAAAAAATTAGCCAAGCATGTTGACATAGTTCCAGCTACTTGGAAGGTTGAGGTAAAAGGATCTCCTGAGCCCAGCAGGTCGAGGCTGTAGTGGCTGTGAGTGTGCCACTGCACTCTAGCCTAAGTAACAGAGTAAGACTCCAACTCAAAAAAAAAAAAAAATTATGCTAACTTTGGCTTTTTTGTAGACATGCCTTAACTGGTTGAAGAAATTCCCTCTTACTCAAAATTTTATATGTTTTTAGTAGAAGTGAATGTTGACTTTTTTCAAATATCTTTTCCGAATCTATTGAGATTACTATATTATTTTTGGTTTTTTGTCTGTTGACCAACACTAATTAATTTTCCATTTAAAACCCACCTTTTATTCCTGGTACAAACCCTACTTGGTCACAATGTATTACCCTTTGTATATATTGTTAGATTCCATTGGTTAAAATTTCGTTAAGGATATTTGCAGTGGTTTCTTTCACCCATGCCAGCTCTGGCATGTCTCCCTGTCTTTTCTCCCTTCATTCTTTAATAAACTTTGTTTTATAACTTTAAAAAAAAAAAGAATGTGTACGTCTTTGTTCATGAGGGATATTGTTTTTTAGTTTTCTTGTAATGTATGTGCCTAATTTTAGTACTTCATAGAGTGAATCGGAAGTATGCTTTCCTCTTCAACTTGCTAAACAGTTGTGCAGAATTAAACTATTCTTTAAATGTTAAGTAACATTTCATCATAACTTGGTACAATGTTATACTTCTGGCATTATTGTAAAAGCAATATTTTTTTTTTGCTATGAATAAGATATATGGAAGATTTAAACATAATTTATCCTTTGTTTTTCCACAAAGGACCGTCCTCCCTCTAATATTTGGAAGAAAATAGATCAATCCAGGGACTATAAAAATGGCAATCAACTCAGGGAATATCAACTGGAAGGACTCAACTGGCTCTTGTTCAATTGGTATAATAGGTATGTAGTACATCTTTACACAAAAAAATTATAGTGGTATTCTTTTTTTATATGTGCCAAAATATGTTAAGTAAAATAGGTACTGATGTTGTTATATTGTTGTCATGAAGTCTTCATTATTTAAAGTGAGGTTACCTCAGGAAAATGTGTAAATTGCAATTTAGGGTTACAACTACAGTTGGTTTCTTTATATGTGTACCTATCAGAATAGAAGAAAATTGGTATGTTGATTAATAATTAAATTTGAAATACCTTTCTTACAATCATAAAACCTCTTCTATGTTACACGATGCCTTTCAACTCACCAACTCACACTACTGTCTGCCAACAGCTGGTTCTAGTTTGTGAGTTGTGAGCAAGGTACATGTAGGAATTAGGTAGGTCTCTATTATTTAATGTAAGTCTTTAAAGAAGTTTGTCAGGAACTGATAAGGAATAGAATATGAAATATGGCACCCTGCTAATAAATTATCCCATCTTATTAATTATTTTCCAAGTTGTCAAAATGCTTTTTAGAATATTTCTCACATTCTTTGTTGAGGTAAACAGATAATTGCAAAAGAAGTAAAAGGTTCCATGATTGAGTATAGTAGTATATACAAAAGAGCAAATGAAGGCACTGTTATTAGTAATAATAGCAAAATTTGATGATGCTTTTATTCAAAATCACTCTTCTGTGTTTTTATTTCTCACATGATTCTTCTGCATAGTTACACATAGTAATACAAGTCACACAACTCAGTCAGATGGAGTAAGAGGGATCTGTTATCCCATACAGTGCACTTTTCTCTGGTTTTATTTTCCTTCTTTTAATCACCATTTTTCCCAAGAAAACCATCCAAGAATTTTTTTTTTTTTGAGTTGGAGTCTCACTCCGTCGCCCAGGCTTGAGTGCAGTGGCACACTCATGGGTACCCCACCGTGAACCTGCTGGGCTCCGGTGATCCTTCCGCCTCAGCCTTCCAAGTAGCCGAAACTATGGGTACGTGAGACCATGCCCGGCTAATTTTTTTTATTTATTGTAGAGAGGAGGTCTCACCAAATTGCTCGGGCTGGTCTCGAATCCATGGCTCAGACAATCCACCCATCTTGGCCTCCCAAAGTGCTGGGATTATAGGCTGAGCCCCCGAACTCAGTCAAAAAATGTTTCACAAAATATATTTTTTAGACTTTTATTCTTTCATCAGTACCCTTTCCCATCTTCTACATTGCCTATTTTAAACTTTCACCACTTTCATGAAGCCCTTTGTTACAATTCTGCCCTCTTCATTCTCTGTGTATAGTTACAGAGAAACCTGGAAACAGTATGCAAAATCATTCAAACTCATTCTTCCCTGCTCTCATATCCAGGCCTACAAATGAATCAGAAATTAAAAGATTCTTCCCCAGGACCAAGGCTGATGCTGCCACCTAAAGTCTTGATATGCCATTTTATCCTGTCTTCTCAGAGCCTAACTTTAATAACTTATTATCTTTCCTTTTTATAGCCTCAAGCCATGCCTGAAAACTGTTGCTATCCCTTTAGTCTGTGAACAAAACTGGGTTTAACCCATCTGTAAAAAAGAAAAGTATGAACCTTCTCTTGGTCCTGCTTTGTCTTCTAGCTACCTTGGGCTCTCTTTGTAACTTCCTAGGGAAATTTCTAGGTAGAGTAGCCCGTACAAGCTCTCTTCATTTCCTCATCTACAGTTGTCTTTTCAACCTGTTGTAGTGTGGGTTTTCTTTCTGTCTCTTCTCTGATATTCTTCAGCTCTAATTTGTTCTCTGTTCATTAGAGAGTAGTTGCTGCTCCTTCCTTCTTTAAACATTTCCCCCATTCAAAATCCCAACAGCTTCCACTGTGTGGCTCTCCTACCTCTCCAATACCTCTGTGACTATACTTTTCAATAGTCTGCTGGTTCCTCATCCTCTGCATGCCCTTTAGATGTTATTTTGTCTTGCCCTAGATTGTCTTAAGCTCTCTTCTCATATTACATGTTTATTCTCCCTAAGCCATATTCTACACCTTCATGCCTTCTAGTACCAATAATATTCTAATGATCCCATGCTTTTATCTTTAACTAAGTCTAGAACTCTAGGTTCATATTTCTATTTGTCTTTTGAATGTCTATCTCTCGCTCTGTCTCTCTTTTTTCTTTTTTTGTAGAGATAAGGTTTTGCTATGTTGCCCAGGCTGCTCTCGAACTCCTGGGCTCAAGTGATACTCCTGCCTCAGCCTCCCAAAGTGTTGGGATTACAGTTATAAACCATCATGCCCAGTCTCAGTGATTCTTTAAACACAACAGATATAAAATTAGTTTTATTATTTTCTATTTCTTCCATATCAAACTTGTTCTTCCTCCATATTTTCCATCTTAATAATAACACAATTCATTTAGTTACTCAAACTTAAATCTCACTTCATCTGACATCTAGTTGGTAACTAGGTCCAGTTTATTCTAAGCAGCAATTAATTGTGGAATCAGTTCTCTCCTCCTGTTCTCCTCTCTCTTAGACCAGGTGCCCACACTTTCCTCTCTGCACTGTTAACAGTATTTTCCCAATATGTGTCCCAGCTTCTAATCACCTCATTGTCTAATATCCATAACAACACCAGATTAAACTTTAAAATACAAATCTAATTTCACTGGGTTTCTTTTCAGATTTTTAGCGAATTCCATGGCATAACAGAATGTCTAACCTCTTCTATTTATCTCAATAATCTTTCCTCTCTTTACCCTTTTCTCCAAACCACATTAAGCAACATTTAGTCCCTCGGTTGATCATGTTCTTTACACTTTTGTTCCTTTGCTGGGCTCGCTGGCAAAATCCTACTAATTACTGACCTCCTTCCTGAAGGATGTCTTCTCTCATCTCTTCTAGCCAGAGTTGATACTTATTCTTTTGAGCTTCCAAAATAAACTATATTGATAATTCTTAACTGGCTACATGTAGTAATCCTCTATGGAGCATTTGTTTGTTTGTTTGTTTTTGAGTCATAGTCTCCCTCTGTCGCCCAGGCTGGAGTGCAGCGGCACACTCATGGCCACCGCAGTCTCAACCTGCTGGGCTCAGGCGATCCTTCTGCTTCAGCCTTCCAAGTAGTTGGAACTACAGTCGAGCACCACCATTCCTAATTTTTTGATTTATTGTAGAGATGAGGTCACGCCCAGACTGGTCTCAAACCCCTGGGCTTAGGCAATCCTCTCACCTCGGCCTCCCAAAGTGCTGGGATTATATGCCATGAGCCACCGTGCCCGGCCTCGAGCTATTTTTAAAATTATACCTGATTTGATCTCACTCTATATACACTAAATCAGAATGTATAGGGGAGGAACCGAGTATCTGTTTTTTTCAAACTTTGTGGACTCTTCTAATACACAGCCACAATTGAAAAGTAGTGCTTTTTTCATGCTTCTATGATAGCACATTGCGTGACTATTTATTTATTTGCATGTCTGCTTCTCTAATAGATACAAGCCCCCAGAAGGCAGAGAACATGTTCTATTTCTTTTGTATCCCATCTTCTCATACTGTCCTTAGATGTAAAAGGTATTTAACAAATGCTTCCTGAATAAATATATTTAGTTTGCCTCGCTCTTGCCTTGCCTTTTCACTCCCTAAAAAAAATATATATCAAACATCTAATGGATGGTATCTTTATTTTGAAACTAGGAAAATTTTTAGTTGTTTCTTCGCAGGATTATAATAAAATTGTAGTCTTGAGCCGACTCTGTACTTCAGCAACTTTTAGATTTTTGTAAATGCAAGTATTTTTATTTGATCTTTGATTAGTTTTGTATATTTATCTTTAGAAACATTATAATATATAAAAAACCCAATGTATGCATGGATGACATATTTGTTTATTTCAGACGAAACTGCATTTTAGCAGATGAAATGGGTCTTGGCAAAACCATTCAATCAATTACATTCCTCTACGAAATCCTTCTGACTGGTATAAGAGGACCTTTCCTGATTATTGCTCCACTTTCTACCATTGCAAACTGGGAGAGAGAATTTCGTACGTGGACTGATATTAATGTTGTGGTTTATCATGGGAGCCTGATTAGCAGACAGATGATACAGCAATATGAGATGTACTTCAGGGACTCACAGGTGTGTTATTGATTATTTTGTTTGTTGTTTGAAAGATCAGGACTGAAAAAGATAAGCATTACATACTAATTACTTTTCAAATTTAGGATAGATTTTAATTGCCTACTTAGATCTTAGTTTAAGCTCTTTTATTCATCATTTTTATTTTATAATAAATTTTAGTAGCTGAAGCTAGCAAGACAAGTCAGTTTAATGCTCTAATTCACTGTAGTGAAATATGCTGATTTATACAAATATATAAATTTGATTGTAATTCTCAATTTTTCAACTAAAATAATTACTTTTCTAGTGTTTTAAAAATATAAATTACATTTATTTTTACAGTAATAGCTACCTCTGATTATCTTCCAGCTTTTTTTCCCCTTTATTTAAATAATTTAAATCTTCAGTGAGCACCATAGATTTAAATGCCTATTGAGGTGAGACCATTGGTTTTCTTTAATGTTCAATGGATTGTTGACATTTAGAAATATTTGGTTGGTTTGTTTTGTACTCCGATACAGACATATCTCCATTTTTTTCTTCTCCCAGGTATTTTCAGTTTACTTTAGCCACTTATTCCTTAAGAAAGGTTTTCCTATTTCTCCTAAATACACAAATCATAAAATAAAGAGATGGCAACATAAAAAAAATTTTCTAGCTGAAAGACTAGAAAACATGAATTGCCTAGTCACAATCTTGAATGTTAATATGAATAATTTTACATATAAAAATCTTTATTAAGAAATAAGAGATTGGATATGGTCATTTACACCTGTGATTCCTTTTCAAGGCCCAGGTAAGAGAATTGCTTGAGCCTGGAGTTTAAGACCAGCCTAGGCAACATAGTGAGACCTCATCTCTACAAAAAAAATTAAAAATTAAAAAATTAGCCAGACATGTTGATGCATGCTTGTAGTTCCTGCTGCTTGGGAAGCTGAGTCAGAAGGACTAGCCTGAGCCCAGGAGGTCAAGGCTGTGGTGAGTCATGATTATGCCACTGCACTCCAGTCTGGGTGATAGAATGAGACCCCAACTCCCCCCAAAAAAAGGTAAAAAATAAAATTAATAAACACAATTCACAAAGAATTGTAGTTTTTAACTGGAAAATGTTTATTGCCTGGCACTATACTTCAAAAACATTTAATAATTTATTTTTCTTTTACTCATTGTACTGTTCTAAAAGGATCATTATAATATATGTTCATGTTATTTGGTATGATAGAAGTTGAAGTAATATGATATGATAGAAGTTGTGCATAGCCTTTTACTCTTGTCTTCAAGTTATAAATGAGTTTCTACCCATTTGTGGCTAAAAATGGATGAGTTAACTGATTTTGTTCCATTAACCTCATTTTCTCCTTCCTACTTCCAGGGTTGAAACAATTGCATTTATATGAAATTAAGTGTCTGTATAATCCTTTAATTATTCCTCAGATGAAAACTATCTCCTTTTATCCTGAAGTCTGTGACATCTTAATTAGGTTACATTTTTATTCCCTTCCATAGTGTTTTATTATTCTTAATCATATATGTGTAGAATACTAGAGCTGTATGTTGTCATAGAAATGATTTTGTCTGACCTTGTAATTTTTTAAGGCACAATTAAAATTGTGAGACTTTAAGAGATTTTTAACAAAATTATAATTTTAATATATATGTCATATGAGTGTGGCATACATGTGGTATCCAAAAACATAGAAGATTCCTGATGTGTAATAAACTGAACTGTATATATTAAGTATTGTATTTTATGTTACATGTTATAGATTCTAGAAGAATATTATCAGAAGAGGTTTTAAATTTCAGAAGATACAGACATCTCATGTAATGAGATAAAGAGATCTGTATTTCAAATATAGAAATAACTTTTAGAGTTAACTCTTTCAAATAAGTTGTAATATCAGTTAATTGAATATTTAACTTCTGCTTTTTTTAAGTTATCAAATAGCTTGATACTAGTACTAAAATTTTTGTAATTTCCCTAGGAAAAATAACAGAAATGACAACACTAATAACCATAGACATTTATTGAGTATTTGCTGTGTGCCAGGCATTATGCTAAAGAATTTACATATGTTATTTCACTTAATCTTTGTAATGTCAGCTTTGTAAAATATATAATATTATCCCATTTTACACATGAGGAAAACAGGCATAAAGAAGCTACATAGATTGTCCCAAAATCAGAGCAAAACTGAGATTAATAAACGAACATCAGACACAAGAGACCTTGTCATTATATGATAATGACTTAAGTAAATATATTATATCCCAGGTTTTTAGTACTGTATAAATGCCATAGATTTATAATTTATATCTGTCTTAATAATATTCTACTAGAGCTTTTATTCAACTTAATGGCCAGTTTTTGCAATCAATATGAACTAATCTAAAATTAATTAGGTTACTGTGAGTTAAAATTGGAGTCAGAATACAGTTGTTCTTAACCCTTCAATTTTTTTTTAATGCCCAATAGTTTATATTTTCAGTTCTATTTAAACACTCTTTTCACTTAGTTTCCAGGACTTCCAGCTGTCCTGCATCCCTGCTTATTCTTTTTCAAGTCTTCTTTACTGCTTTCTTCTTATATTTTCTGTATCTAAACTTTGGGGTGACCCAGGGTTTAGTTTTCAAACTCTTTTGTTTCTATACTTGCTCCTTCAGAGAATTCACTCATACACATAACTTTAAATACCAGCTGTATGATGGAAACCTCTAAATCTATACCACTATTTCTAAACTTTCCTAAATTCCAGAGTCATATCCAAATGCCTACTTAACAATTCCACATAGGTATATCTAATAGACATCTGAAGCTTAGCATATTACAGAATGAAAATTCTGAACTTCCTCTTTTTGGTAAATAGCAACATGGCCTTTCAGTTATTCAAGCTAAATTTTTTAGAATAAAATTTGATTCTTCTCTTTATCTTACTCCATACCTATCCATTAGAAAATCCTGTTTGACTCTGGTTTGTATACCTTCAAAATATCTTCAGAACCAACCACTTCGCATGACTTCCAATGATTTCTTGCTTGAATTACTATGGCAGCTTTTTAGCTAGTTTCCATAATGCTGTCTTTGGCCTTTTCAGAAAATTTTCACCACAACCAAAGGGACTTTAAAAAATATGTTAAATCATGACATTTCTTCTCTCAAACCATTTCAATAGCTTCTTGCTCAGAATAAAAACCAAAGTTCTTACCACTGTCAAGCTTTCAAGTCTCAATACAGTCTGTCTTATCCCCTCCCTATTCACTGGGTTTCAACTGCTGTTTCTTGCTGTTATCTGAATACTGCCAAAGATATACCCACTCTAGGGCCTTTATACATGCTGCTTCTTTTGCCAAGAATGTTTTCCTATAGATATCAACATGGCTTCCTCCCTTGTCTTTGTGTCGTTGCTCAAATGTCATTTCTCTGTAATGGTCTCCCAATCACCCTATATAAAATTGCAATGGTCACCTCCAACCTTATACTTCTTATCCCACATCCTTACTTATTTTACTCTACAACTCTTATTTCTTTCCATCTTACTTTTTAAATAATTTTTTCTTAATGATTGTGTTCTGCATTAGAATCATTGGAACGCAATTTCCATTTGGATAATTATTTTTATCTGTTTTATGTACTGCCTATCTCCAGCAACTAGAAAGGGTCTGGCACATAGACACTCAATAAACATTTGCTGAATAAATTATTTGGATGGCTAATTATTCACTACTTATTTGCTATTTTATTTGTGAACTCATAGATGTAAGTAATAAAGCACTGATACTAAAATCTTTTTGGCCAAATTTTTAAATAATTTTCTCCTTGACCAAAATTGTTATTATAATTAAAAATTGCCATAAAATATCTTACCAGGGAATACTTATTTGGATACAATTATAAACAATATAATTGTGTTGGCATGATTTTTGACAACATTATTGAACAGAGCAATCTAAAACAGTTTTAATGCTAAAACCCTTTATTGTAAGGGAGAGTCCATTATTATGTAAAATTTTCAATGGAGGCCAGGTGTAGTTGCTCACCCCTGTAATCCCAACACTTTTCGAGGCTGAGACTGGAGAATCACTTGAGCCTAGGAATTCAAGACCAGACTGGGCAGCATGGTGAGATCTCATCTCTACAAAAAATTAAAAAAAAATTAGCCAGACGTGTTGTTGCTCACCTGTAGGCCCGGCTGCTTGGGAGTCTGAGGCAGAAGTACCGAGGCTTTGGTAAGCCATCATGGTGTCACTGCACTCCAGCTTGGATGACAATGTGAGACTCAGTCTGAAAAAAGAAAAGATTTTTTTTTTCCAGTGGAAGGTATTTTATAGCAGATGCCATTAGATGCTATTTGATGAGAATTGAAAAAATGCAAGTAAGACATTTAATTATTTCTAGGGACGTATCATTCGAGGAGCTTACAGATTCCAAGCCATTATCACCACTTTTGAAATGATTCTTGGAGGCTGTGGAGAGCTTAATGCAATTGAATGGCGATGTGTGATTATTGATGAAGCACATAGGTTAAAAAATAAAAATTGTAAGCTCTTAGAAGGCCTGAAACTCATGAATCTGGTAAGTAACTTAAAATTACTATGACTCAATATAGTTTCTTAGCTATATAGTAAAAAGTCATAGAGTCAGAGTTAATGCTAAATACTGTTTTGTTTTATCTTTTTAACTGTATATAAGGATATATCTACATCCTATCTTTGGTAATTGAGGGTTTTTTTGGTTTTTGTTTTGGCTTTAATTAGTAAGGAAAAATTCTTTTCTAAGACTTACAAATATGTAACTGTTTCCTCCAAAAATTAATTACTCTGTAATTAATTTCTAAGATAAAAAAAGAAACCTATAGATTATGAATTATTGAAAAGAGCATACAATCATAAGTTTTAAGCCATAAATTTCTCAATAAAAAACCTTTTACCAAAGTCATAATATTATTCAGATCATTTGTGATAAGAGACAAAGTTCCTATACTATTCTACATGCTTAACACATGTAATTGGTTATAATTAATAACAGAATTTCTTAAAGTCATCTTTTTGTTAGTGTGTTTGCTTCGTTCAAACATTTTGATTTTTAATTATGACTATATAATTAGTACATGAATACTTGAACAAATAATTCAAATATACAGAACCACATAGAGTAAAATGTTGACGAATTCCTTTTTACTCCCTCTCCATCTATGCCCCACACCTCCTAGTTCAATTCCTCACTCTAATATTTATTGTTTGATATATATCATTCTGGCCCATTTACTAGCATATATATATATATGCAGATACATATACAGATCTTTAGCTTGGGAATTTAGAGGTTTTGTCAAATAAAAACTTAAATGATAATTTGTACTATCATTAAAAATATTCCATGTTTATTTTCTTCTCTTAGTTTAATTTTTATAGCATTCTAATTTAGAAGCATATTTCAGTCATCCCTTTACATTCTGGAACTGTAAAATCAGTAATTTGATAGTTTGTTTTTGTGTGAAGAATTAAACGATGATCATTAAAATTATAAATAATGAGTATTCTTTGGTGTACAAATTACCACACCAAGAATAATTGAATTCCAAAGATGCAAATACCCTTTCTTCTTAAAAATTTTATGTCTTTTCTTTTTAAATTATTTATAAATTTTAAAGGCATGAATGGGTAAAAATAAAATGCATACAAAGTGAGAGTTTATAAGAATGATACAGATTTTTAAAAAAGTGATTGGGAAAATATATTACTGAAGATTTGTCGGTGGAGATGTATTTTGAGTTAGTTCTTGAAAATTATGGTCTAAAAATTTTGCTTTTCAAACAGTGAACACTTTATAACCGAAGTCAGCTTTCATGTAATTTTATTGCTCTGTTGTTTACTGTGTATTGGTCTTGCTTTATATAGGAGCACAAGGTGCTTTTGACTGGCACACCTCTCCAAAATACAGTTGAAGAACTATTTAGTCTTCTTCACTTTCTTGAACCCTTAAGATTTCCTTCTGAGTCAACATTTATGCAAGAATTTGGAGATTTGAAAACAGAGGAACAGGTATTCTATTTCTCTTTGTAAATACATTCATTAAATTTCTTATCATTGTAATTATTAGCTGTGTGCCATGGCTCACCCCAGTAATCCCATCACTTTGGGGGGCAGAGGTGAAAGGATTACCCGAGCCCAGGGGTTTGAAACTAGCCTGGGCAACTTGGCAAGACCTCATCTCTACATTAAATCAGAAAATTAGCCAGGCGTAATGGCACATGCCTGTAGTTCCAGCTACTTTGAAGGCTGAGGCGAAAGAAATGCCTGACGCCCAGCAGATTGAGGCTGGAATAGCCAGGAGTGTGCCACTACACTTCAGCCTGGGTGACAGAGTAAGAGCACAACTAAAAAAAAAAAAAAGATTACTGTAATTATTTTGTATATATAATTGAATGTTCATTTATGTTACAATATCTCTTTATTTTTTATTCAGGTACAGAAACTACAGGCTATACTGAAACCAATGATGTTGAGAAGATTAAAAGAAGATGTGGAAAAGAAGTTGGCACCTAAGGAAGAAACCATCATTGAAGTAGAACTTACTAACATTCAAAAGAAATACTACCGGGCTATTTTAGAAAAGAACTTTTCATTTTTATCCAAAGGAGCAGGACAAACTAATGTACCTAACTTGGTCAATACTATGATGGAGCTCAGGAAGTGCTGTAATCATCCATATCTTATCAAAGGTAGCTAAAAAGAATTATAAGAAATATTTTTTTCTTTCAACAAATACTAGTGCATAAATGAACAAAACACTGCTATAGCCATAGTGGTTGTTACAACTCCACTCTGGTGTTCTGAGGGGATTGTAAGTGTTTCAGAATCGGAGCAATGTGAACTGCTTTGTTCAGTGTCTTGTGTAAGCACATGAGGTTACGAAAGTAGAAGTCTGTTCAGTATAATTTGACTAGAATTCCTCTTCCAATTTAATCCTCACAGACAAAAACATTCAATCCCATCTTTGGACCTCTGCATTTGTATTTTTTCCTGGTTTCCTTCCTGTCTAGGTACCTCAGTTAGTGTTTTAGTTTTTGTGCTGTAATAATGCTAGTTTTTAAGGTCTTGTCACATTCTCTTCTGTTCTCCCTGTATGTTATTTAGGTTTTTCATGTATTCCCAGGAATATACTCCTCACCTACTGATGTTATTCAAGACAACTGAAGTCTGTTTTGTAATCTTAGTACTCTTTTATGGATAGACAAGGAAAGGAAGGCACAGAGCCTCTTTAATTCTAATCTAGACTTTCTGAAGGAAAAATGCATCGGACACCTATAAAATGACTTTCCTTTTAATGCATTCTTGTTTCCATGTTTTATGTTTGTTTGTTTTGTTTTTGTTTTTGTTTCTGTTTTGTTTTTTGAGTTGGAGTCTCACTCTGTCCCCCAGGCTGGAGTCCAGTGGCACACTCACGGCCACCTCGGCATCCACCTGCTGGGCTCCGACGATCCTTCTGTCTCAGCCTTCCAAGTAGCCAGAATTACAGGCGCACGCTACCATGCCCAGCTAATTTTTTTAAATTTTATTGTAGAGATGAGGTGTTGCCAAGTTGCCTGGGCTGGTCTTGAACCTACAGGCTCAGGCAATCCACTTGCCTTGGCCTCTCAAAGTGCTGGGATTACAGGCTGAGCCAATGAGCCTGGCTGTTTCCTTGTGTTGTTGGCTAAAAAGACACATCCAGATCAATTATGATCATCCTTCTATGTTGGCTACTATTATGATTGGTGTTTAAATATTAAGTATCAAATATATGCATTTTCTCACCTGGGCTAGGACCATGGTTTCATTAATTCTTTCCCTAATAGCATTCATTAAACATTTAGCAAACATAATTTATACAAGGCATTATGCTTGGTGTCTGGGGAGATACAAAGATGCTAAAGATATTGTCTGTGTCCTCAGTGAATTTACAGTGTGGTAATGGTGGAAATATAGCCACAAAAATACATAATTTATAATAAAAGCAATGTACTTGCTATCAGAAAATTAAGTTATATATAAGCACAGAGGGGCCCTAATTCTGATGAAAAAGAAAGCAATTGGGAATTGCCTGCATGTGTGCCTTGCTGCCATATTCTCATATTTCTTTGACAGGTGCTGAGGAGAAAATACTTGGAGAATTCAGAGATACATATAATCCAGCTGCTTCTGATTTTCATCTTCAAGCAATGATCCAGTCTGCTGGTAAATTGGTCCTTATTGATAAATTGCTTCCCAAAATGAAAGCAGGAGGTCATAAAGTGCTCATCTTCTCTCAAATGGTACGCTGCCTTGATATCCTGGAGGACTATCTCATACATAAAAGGTAAAGCATGCTGTAATCCATTGAATTATAGTATGAGGTGTACAAATATATATTATTAAGATTTGTTCAGCACCATACTCTAAACCAGTTTTACTCACATCTTTCTCTTTACCTAGATAAAAATGCACTCAAATCTATAAGTAATAAAGATTGTTTAGGATTATATGCTATGTTTTCGTAATCTTTATATGTTGCAATAGTAGGCGAGGCTGGAGAGACTGATGAAGAAAACGGCTTATTAACAGGTATTTGTGGACATACAAATGGGTTTAGTACATTTTTCTGTGTTTTGTTTTGTTTTGTTTTGTTTTGTTTTTGAGTTGGAGTCTCACTCTGTTGCCCAGACTGGAGTGCAGTGGCCGCTCCCGGCCACCGCAGCCTCGACCTGCTGGGCTCCGGCGATCCTTCCGCCTCGGCCTTCCAAGTAGCTGGAACTATAGGTGCGCGCTACCACGCCCGGCTGATTTTTTATTTATTGTAGAGATGAGGTCTCGCCAAATTGCCCAGGCGGGTCTCGAACCTGCGGGCTCGGGCAATCCACTCACCTCAGCCTCCCAAGGCGCGGGATTACAGGCTAAGCCACTGAGCCCGGCTCATTTTTCTTAATTATAAACCTTGTGGTAATGACACTTTAAAATTATCTTTTAAAATCGAAAAAAGTGATTCAAGAACCTTTTGACTCTATTTTATTGTTATAATTAGAACTTTACATTGTTATACTTTTTATACACTATATAAAATTTATTCATGCTTTAATCTTTCCTGATTTGTTAAATGTGTTTTTTTGTTTTATTTGTACATTACAGTAAGATAGTCTTAAATATTTTCTAATCCGTATTTAGGTGATAATAAAATAGGCCATTTATTTTGGGATATTTTTTCAGAGCAATAGGATTTAATCTGATTTCAACATATTAATGTAAAAGGAAATCAGAAATTTTAGCTATAGGTTTTAAATCAGTAGATTTTGACCCTTATAGATTAAAACTAAAGATCTGTATTGGCACTATCAGAGGGTATGTAGTTCATTTTTGTTTTACAATTTTATTCTGGTTCCAATTTTATTATCAGTATCTTCCTCTTTTAGTCTCATTCCAAAATGTACATTATTCTCAATTTTATATAAGAGGTAGGAACTTTAAATTGTAGTGCTCCTAAAAATAGCCATTCTTACATTTTCTTGATCACTTTACATAAAGAATTATACAAAAAAGTTGTTTGTAATTACAAATATCTATTATGATGAATTTCATGGAAAACCTCAAGTTTCTTTATTGCCATAAGAAACATTATTAAAGTCATCTCTCCATTTTGCAGGCACAGATAACAGCTACTGTTGAAACTGGTAAATCATATATGGAAAGATTGTCTTCAGCCAGAGAAAATGTGGCAGATGTCACATGTATACCACTTACATTCCTCTTCTGTCTCCTAAATTTTTATGTATTTTATTTTATTTTGTTTTATTTTATTTAAGTTGTATTCTCAATCTGTCACCCATGCTGCGGTGCAGTGGCATGCTCACAGCCACCACAGCCTTCACCTGCTGGGCTCAGGCAATCCTTCCACCTCAGTCTTCCAAGTAGCTGGAACTAGTGGCTTGCGCTACCACACCCAGCTAATTTTTTAATTTATTGTAGAGATGAGTTTCACCAAGTTGCCCAGGCCAGTCTTGAATCCATGGGCTCAGACAATCCTCTCACCTCAGCCTCCCAAAGTACCAGGATTATAGGTTTGAGCCACCGCTCCTGGCCCACTTTTTTTTTTTTTTTTTTAAAGAGATAGGAATTTGCTCATTCCCCCCAGATTTGAGTATAGTGGCATGATCGCAGCTCACAGTAACCTTGAACTGGGATTACAGACGTGAGCCACCACGCCCAGCCTATATTATTTTATTTTTATTGATGTCTTTCAGTTTTTGAATTTTGGGTATGTTAAATGGACAAGGATAAAAGAAGTTATAAGATAATTACTTTACAATAATGACTAAAGAATTTAACAGCATTCAGTTTGCTCTCAGTAGATTATAGTGTACAAGCAAGGATATCAGTTGAGATTGAGAGAGTAACATGGATTAAGGACACTATTATAGCTATTTTAGCCATAATTATTCTTCCATTTAAATAAAAGTTACATCTCCAAAGTTGTTTACCTCAGCCTTCTTTTATAAATTCTTGTGAAAGTCTTTACTTCTTGTAAAAAAAAATAAAGGTAATTTGTTATGATGAAATCAACAAAGTAGTTTTTATGAGCTGTCTTGTTATTCCAACTTCTGAAAGTGATATTTATTATAGTGCTAATTTAGCCATGCATCCTGAAATGTGGAGATTTTGTATCTTTATATTAGTTTGTGTTTCCTTCCTAGCACCAACACTAGAAAAGTATAAAACCATAAAAATTAGCTAGGATGATATTGCTACTTAATTCTATGGTAAACATAATGTTGCAGGAAAACTTGCAACTTTTACATTTGATATAATATGTCTTTTTTTTCATATTTATCTAGCTAAATTTATTGTATTTCATTTCATAGATATTTATATGAGCGAATTGATGGCAGAGTCAGAGGGAATCTTCGACAAGCTGCTATAGATCGATTTAGTAAACCTGATTCAGATCGATTTGTTTTTCTCCTGTGTACCCGAGCTGGTGGGTTGGGTATCAACTTAACTGCTGCTGATACATGTATAATTTTTGATTCTGATTGGAATCCTCAAAATGATCTTCAGGTAAATATATTCCTTGGCTAACAAGAAATGTCATCTTTTAATAAAATCATGTAACTGTTTAGAAATTTAATGTTGGACTTTATGTCTTTAAAACTTGAGTCGCCATCAACTATTTTGTGTTCTTGTCTTAACTTATATTGATTATACCTTCATTAAAACATAGTAGTCCTTCATGGACCTACATTCTCTGAAATATAAGCTTAAATTTTAACATTGCTGATTGTAGGATTATTTCTCATTCTGGTAAGCTTTACCTTAATTTCTAGGAAAAGGTTATATCTAATTCCATAGCAAAAGTGTTTAAGAATTCTTACATATGTTTATATGGCTAGTTTGCTGTTAAATTCCTTTTGAGAAAAAAAAATTAAATCTATAATGTTTTCTTTTTTATAGGCCCAAGCTCGTTGCCACAGAATTGGTCAGAACAAAGCAGTTAAAGTCTACAGACTAGTAACTCGTAATTCATATGAGAGAGAGATGTTTGACCGAGCCAGTCTGAAACTGGGCCTAGATAAGGCTGTGTTACAGAGCATGAGTGGAAGAGAAAGTAATGTTGGTGGTGTATGTATATTTTCTATTCACTTGGAGTTTTTGTGTTAAAAACTTTTGTACTTAATTTCACCTCTGGTAGTATAGCATTTAATTTTGGCATATACAGACAGTAAATATATTATTTTATGCAAGGAGATGTTTTCAGAATAGAGTTAGATTTAGGAAATACTTTTGAATTCTGTTTCGTCTGTATGGTTCCATAGCTTACAAATTATTATTATTTTGTTTTTTGAGTCAGGGTCTCATTCCATTATCTAGGCTGGAGTGCAGTGGCACCATCACAGCTCACCGCAGCCTCCACCTCCTGCACTCATGCAATCCTTCCACATCCTCCTCCTGAGTAGCTGGGAATACAGGCATGTGCCAGCATGCCTGGCCAATTTTTTATTTTTTATTATTTCGTAGAAACGGGATCTCGCTGTGTTCTGTAGGCTGGTCTCGAACTCCTGAGCTCAAGCAATCCTTCCGCCCTGGCCTCCCAAAATGCTGGGATTTTAGGCATCAACCACTGTGCCCAGCCAAGAACTTACAGATTCTAAGAATGTATCTTCAAGATAAGAATTTTCCCTCTTTTTAAAACATTGCTATTATGGCAAAACAAAATAGAATTTTTGTTTATAGAAACAGTTTTCATAGTATATTTTCAGTGTCAAGACTATAGCATTGGCTTTGTCTTGTGATAAATTTTGTGTTTTGGCATTTTTTTCCTCCAGATTCATGAATAATATTTTGTGCTTGTGTAAACAGGAGAATTATTATTGCCAAAAAGAACTTTCAGAGCTTTCCTGCCCCCCTTAGAGCTTGTTTTAACTAAAGTTTTTTTAGGCAGATAGGTAATTCTTATTTTAATGACAGCACAGAAGAACCAACAACTTCAGTGTATTAGTTCAGTAAATTTTATATGCATCCCAAACCTAAATGCAGTTTAAACATGACTTCTTGTTTTCTTTGACATCCTTTAGGCATACTTTCTCATTAAAACTGTTGTTACCAAAATTATTTTCTCTTTAGATTCAACAGCTTTCCAAAAAGGAAATAGAAGACCTGCTTCGAAGAGGTGCTTATGGTGCCATTATGGAGGAAGAAGATGAAGGCTCTAAATTCTGTGAAGAAGATATTGATCAGATTTTACTACGTCGTACAAAAACTATTACAATTGAATCAGAAGGACGTGGATCAACATTTGCCAAGGTATCAGAGAGTGCTTTTTTTTTCCCCTGGCTGCCTGAAGTTTATTTTTCACTTGGTGCAGGGAGACAGTTTCATATCAGGAAAGCTCCTGTGTGCTGGGCAGTGAAAAACGGTGCTCTCACTTCCTTTTTGTGTTTGCTGTGTTGATAGAAAATAACCCAACTGCTTGTCTGTGTGCAGCAGCCTCCTAGTTTTCCGGGAGGGACCAGGATGGGAGGGGAAAGGGGAGGAGAAAGGGGAGGCGAGGGGAGGGGAAAGGGGAGGACCTGGGGCTGGTGGTGGCTGCTCAGGGTAGGAGCCCAGGGTTGGCTTTGCTGGACTGGCCACATGGCTGTTTCCTTGTCGTTTCTCGAGCCAGGCCACAAGGTGGTCATCCTGCTGGAGGCCTGGGAGCGTTCCGTGTGCTCTGTGGACTCCAGCACCGTGGCCATGAATGGGAGAGTGGACTTCCCGAAAAGGAAGCTCGCCCACCAGTGACCCGGGTCAGCCTTGGGGAGAACCGGGGGGTGCGGGATGGCTTCTGCGGGCACTCGGCACTTGCGCAGAAGCTGTTGCTGGAAGTGGAACCGAGGCGTCTCTGGTACTAGTCGTGAGTAGCCACGAGCCAGCCGCTGGAGGGCATGGCCACCCTGCTCTTGCTTGTAGGCTGGTGGAAACCTCGGTGGCGACCCCCCGGGGGCCTTGGTGGGCAATTACAGGTGGCAGGAAGTGGACGCTAGGCCTCGGAGCCCATCTGCAGAGGAGACCAATGGAGGCTGCGCCACAACCGAGAGCACACGCACCCGAGAGTGCTATTTTATAAATGTAGCACTGATGTTCACATCTTTACTACTGAAAAACTTTAACTGTCTGTTACTCTGAATGTTTAAGCGTACTGAATTAGCTCAAAGTGGTAGATGATACATTATTTTCCATCATTTTGTTTCTGATCTCAAATCAAATTTCTATTTCTTCTAATCTTCATGAAATAGAATACATGTAATAACTTGAAAGTTGGACCCAAATTGTGTAGGGCTTTGTGTATCATTTCGAGCAATTTGAACTTGATCCTATGGCAGTTAAGAAGTTAAAGTCCTCCAAGCAGAAATTAACTCTGACGGCAGTATAGAGAACAAATTGGAAAGAGCAAGGAAATCATTTAAAGGTGATTGGGTAGGTAATAATGATGGGTTAATTAGGGTTTTGAAGACCTACTTGAATCAATAGAAGTTGGTGACCAGTTAGAAATTTTTAGAAGAAAGAGTCAAAGATGACTTGAAGATTTTGGATTGAGTAGCTAGGAGTGTAAGGGTGTCATTAAGATGGAGAAAGCAAGAGAAGGAAGTT
The DNA here is from genome assembly GCA_963574415.1 of Tarsius wallacei. Lineage (NCBI taxonomy): Eukaryota > Metazoa > Chordata > Mammalia > Primates > Tarsiidae > Tarsius > Tarsius wallacei. The sequence goes on from CAUYQG010154572.1 coordinate 45,264, forward strand.
AATATGGGCAAGATAACATATTGGAACTGTTGTATTTGTGTCATTTGCAGGGAATCCAAGTTGAGATGTTTGAGTTGCCTAGGATATAGATATAGATTTGGAGGTTAGTAAAGAATAAATCAGAAGGAAGTAGTGGTTTAGAAACAAAAGCAATGTTGCAGATGTAAAGTTTAAGGCTGGGAACTAAAATTAGTCTAGGCCTTGAACCTGTGGGCTCAGGCAGTCCTCTCACCTCATCCTCCCAAAGTGTTGGGATTAATAGGCGTGAGCCACCGCATTTGGCTGGTAACTTCATTTATAAGTTACATCACCTAAACCTTGTTTTGAGAGATTTTCATGAGGGCAGTCAGGTAGGTCCTAGAAATAGAAGCGTTCCTTGTTGGATTAAAACCAAAAATTCCCAGCACTTTGGGAGCCCACGGGTTTGAGATGAACCTGGGCAACTTGGTGAGACCTCATCTCTACAATAAATCAAAAAATTAGCCAGGCGTGATAGCACATGCCTATAGTTCCAGCTACTTGGCAGGCTGAGGCAGAAGGATCACCGGAGCCCAGCAGGTTAACGCTGGGGTGGCCATGAGCATGCCACTGCACTCCAGCCTGGACGACAGTGAGACTCCAACTCAAAAAAAGAAAGAAAGAAATTGACATAGAGCAAAAGACTTTGAAATACTTAATTTACAAACAAAATAAATCCATCTGAATCATTTTTCAAATGAATTGTTTATATGTGAGGGTGCTTCTGTAGCACCTACTACTGTCTTTATATACTTTCTGTTATAGGAAAGATTAATATCATCATTTGGGCATGGTGGCGCGTGCCAGTGGTTCTAGCTACTTGGAAGGCAGAGACAGAAGGATCACCTGAGCCCATCAGGTCGAGGCTGCAGTGGCTGTGAGTGTGCCACTGCACTCCTGCCTGGGTGACAGAGTGAGACTCCTACTCAAAAAAAAAAAAAAAAAAGAAAAAAGAAGTCTTTTCTTGCAAATAATTTAGTGATTTAATGATTGAAGTCATTTGAATATACTTTGTGCATAGTTTGAAGGATAACAGCAGAACAACTCCAAGCCTAAACCACTTACCTTCTTCT
>CAUYQG010154573.1:0-28281 GCA_963574415.1 Tarsius wallacei
ATACAAGAAACCCACTGACTTTAAAAGAAAGAAATTACAGTTATTGACCAAGAAACCACTTTATCTTCATCTACATCAAACATTGCACAAGGAATGACCGCGACATGAATAACCTGGAACATCTGTGAATTTTACCACTCGGTAGAAACCATCATAGCTCTGTGTAGCATATTCACCCTTCAACAGGCAGGAAGCGAGCTGTACCCATACCAGTAGGCCAGAGGGAGTCCACTGCAAAGCTGTACCACAGAATTCAAAGTCCAGCACATCACTGAGTATAAGACTCCTTTGGATACAGGTTTATTGTAGATTTCAAAATATGTTTTTACTTTTCTATTAATTGTGCAATTAATAGTCTGTTTTGTAACTTACCACTACTCCTACCCTGCTTCCTGGAACAGTACTGTTGTGGGTAGGATGTGCTCATCTTCAAACTTAATACAGCAATAAGAATGTGCTAGAGTTTACACATTTGTTCACTTTTGCTCTAATATGCTCTTTTGGTTTGAGTTAACTTCAAGCTTTGGGTTGATGTGGGTAGGACAGTATCCAACTGTTTTGAGAGGAATTGAACCAGTTATGTTGGGCCTCCGAAGGTCTGTCTGGATATTTATAGGTTACTCCTCAGAAGTGGCTTCAGTTCATCCTGATCTGATAGTTTTCCTGTTTAGAAAGTGTGCCTTGGCCAGATCAGTATCCCATATGGGAATGTTCCCCAGGTTGTAGCTATGATTTTTTTCCAAATGACCCGATTGTTCTTCTGAAAGTGAGCTTATTTTTAGTCATGTTGATTAGCTGTTCTTCAACATCACATTGTTACTCTTACTGATAATGATTCTCGGGTTAACATTGGAACCATCTCAAAATAATTAAAAAATTTTAGATGGGTTTACAGTGTCGTCTAAATCATGTCATCTAAAAATAATTGAGTCAGATGCTAACGAGATACTGCAGGCATAACTGCTATTTTTCTGACAACTGATTGTGAAACCTTAAAACCTGCATACCTCTTCTTATAGTGATGAGTATGCAAAATTTGGAAAGATATTCTATTTTTTTTATATAGGTAGATAGGATTGCCACTTATTTCTTATTTAGATATATTGACATTCATCCATATAAAATATGCAGGTCATTAGCTTATGATAATTTGAATATTTACATTACTTTTGACTTAATGAGGCATAAATAAAACTTTCATAATACATATGAGGTGGATATTTGATACACAGAACATTGATTTGTGGTGGGCTTTCTGTGGGTTAGATGTAGAACCCACATATTTTAATATTCACTATTTTAAATGAGCAATGCATGAAGGGAATGCAGTGTCAGTACCTGGTGTATTTTTAAACTAGTGTAATAACCCTAGTCATACTATTCAGTATGTTTGCTTTTTAAATAAGTAACCACAATTAAGTTGTTTTAGCCCTTGCACTTCAAGAGATCTAGTCTTTACTTTCAGTTGTCTATTAGGTCAATTCTGTTTACTAGATGGATATTAATAAAAACTGTATGAGCCTGAAAAAATTCTCAACAAAATTTAGTCTTGTCTCATCTTTATTGGATTAATTCCAAATTTTAAAATGATTCAGTCTACAATATCTCTAGGGGATGAAGGATTTGCCTTAATAAATTACTTTGTTGTTCACTCAACTCTTAAGACTATGAGTTGTCAAACCCCCAGACTGTAAGCTCCTCAAGGGGCAAGAACTGCATTTTCTTTGTGTCATGTAAATTGTCTAAGGTGCTTGGCAGCACTCTGTACCCTGTGGAGTACTCAGTCCTTTTTGTTTGATGTTGCTGATGAGACCTAAAAAAAATCCCTTAAAAAACATCTATTAAAATGTAGCAAAACGGATATATTGTTCTTTCTCTTTTCTCACAGACTCTAAGACATGTATATCAAAGTGATAATTTATATGAAGAAATATTTGCTAACCTTCACATAAACATGGTTTATATGAACTACAGATGCCTTTCATCAGCATTAAAGCAGCTTAAGCTGAACACTGTGATTAATTTAGCTTTAATTCAGACCTGAATGAAATGACAGTGATTATACTGAAGCCGTCAGCACACAGTACATCACATCCCACAAATTATTTAACCCTTGCACTCAGATGTTCCCTCTGAGGGAATATCACAAATCTAGCAAACCACTTGGATGTCCCCTCTGAGGGGACATAAAGAGTTTGCTAGTGATTGTACAGGACAAACTTATGCAAGCATAAATTTTTCAGAAATGTATGTTTCCTTGAAGTTTTTCATTCAAATTGCACAAAAAAAGCAAATAAAGAGATGGAATATGTATCTAGATATGATTGATCAGTTGAGAAGTCATTTTTAGGAATCATGAGTGCATTCTTCCACATCTTTGAACAACAGACTGGACAACAAATTACCTACTATTAATGTGGGAGGAAGAAAAGGAGACTGCATTGTCTGCTCTAATAGAAAAACACCAGGTGGAAGACGTCAAACAAATTACTACTGTACAACATGTATCAATGAACCTGCAGTGCCTGTTGGTGACTGTTTCACACATTACCACATGTTAAAAAATGTAAGATATAAAATTTTGATTTTTAAATTTTGGTCATAAGTTCCTCAACGTCCAAAATTCCATTATAAACCAAATATCATTACAATAAAGTAATTGGTTCTAACGCTATACTACTTAATATTAAGTGAATCATTTTCACTATTTTGTAAAGTTCAGTCGAGTTGCTGGTAGGTGATCTGTGAGATGTCTCTGAGTGCAAAGGGTTAAATTTACTTTCAAATGAAAACAAATCAGCCATTGGCTATAACCACAAGGGCAGTAGAAATGCTTTCAGGCCGAATATTGCTACTTCATAAGTGAGACAACTTTAGCAATTAAATCCAGAAACACAGTTAGCTGGAGATGAAACATAAAACTTTTGTGATGGAAAGTCTGATTTAACTGAGGGATGATGCTCCCTTACCATGTGGATATTGGCAGCTTGCTCTGGGCTTTGCTGCAAAAGTGGGACAGGCATGAGATGAGACAATTATGGACTGGCTCAGAACTTCTTAGATAAGCTACATTGGAATCTTTAGAGCTTACTGATTTCTCCACAATATGAGATCCAGAATAAACACCAAAAGCCTCAGAGGGAAAAAAATAGGTTTGAATTTTAAAAATAGGTTTAATTTACTTTTCCTACTTAACTTCCTAACTGGCAAAATCCATATTTAAGTGCTGTTTAAAATTAGAAACTGTATTAACTTCAGCTTTTTTTACGTCCTGAAGAAATTAACACATATATTCAAAAGTTGTGTTTATGACTTAATTTTATTTTACGGTTAAAAATGGCCTATGCTATTATTCTATGGAGTGTTCCTCTTTTTGTTTTGTTTTTTGTTTTAGAAAGCAGGGTTATTGAGAGGACAGCAAAGCTCCCAGAGTGGGAGGGGACCCGAGGGGGTTGCCCAAATGTTCCTCTTAATTTCTTCTATTCTTGGCATTAAATGGGAGGACATGTAGACTGAATCCTCATTTCCTAAATAATTTATGTATTCCTTATGAACTTAGATTTTCTTCTTTCAAAGGTCTTTATCTTTCTAAACTGCTATATTCAGTAGATAATTGTTTCACATTGAAGCTTTTGCTCCTTTTTACAGGGTGATCTTAATGGATTAAATAACACAACAGTGACAAGTCATGCTCTAGGTTTCAATAACATCATTACGTCATAAAACATCAGAGAATGGAAGAATATAGTCTAGCAGTAAACAAAATTATCAGCTTTTATCATTTTAATTTAATCTAGATCTTAAAATGCCTTAAAATGTGCTATTATTACTGTAACTAAAATGTCTGAAGAGTTAATTTTAGAAACATTGTGATTTTTATTTTTTAAAGAAACAGTGTTTAAAAACACAGTAATGAATAAGCGATTTTAAGTATGGTGCAACTCCAGACACTTAAGATTTGCTGAATTTTAAATAAAAGTATCAATGTTCAAATATTAATTTTGGAATAGTATCTATCAAAAAAAAAGAATTGAGTTCCGTCAGTCCTTGGTTGCTGACATAGGGTATGTTAATAAGCCTCATGGTCCTAAATAATTATTTCTCGTGGTGTTAAACTCTTCTTTCGTCGTGTTCCTTGCAAATCAGTGGCAAGGTATTGTAAAGATAAAAGGTTGTACATTTATGGTAATGACATATCATTTTCATTTTTTGTTTTGCGACCTTACAATAAGAATGGTAAAAGCAATTAGAACATCAGGTCAAACAACCCTTGCTACTAACGTAAACTCACTCTCAGAAAGCCAAGCTCAAATAGTCACTGAGAATCATCAGAAAGTACATGAATTCGCCACAAGTGGGACCACTGACTTCTTTGAAATAAAAAGAAGAAATCACTTGCAGAGTTCACAGGTGACAAAGTTGGACCTCCATAGCTGTGAGAACAGGGTGCTGCCAAGCCCCATCTTCAGTCCATGTTTCCCCAATGGCATCAGGTCTTAACAATCCAATGAATCAACAGACACTTGGGAAATATTAATAAACAAATTTTTATGAACTATTACTACAAAGAACTTCAGCAAGAGGGGAGATAAAGTCTAGTGATCTTTTAGTAAACATTTTTAGCGTAACAGTCTTTGCGACCAAATATTTAAAAAAACAAATTAAGCTTATAAACACCATTGCTCTGTACTCAGTTGGTGTACACTAAAAATAGGATAATGGAAACACATGTTCTTAAAGCATTTCCACAGGAAATGTTCATATCTTTCATGACATTTTAAATCACTTAGCAATTACATATGCTACATTAGCTAAAACACAGGTATTTTTTATTGCACATTTCAAAGTTGTAAGGATGCTCTAGCTTAAGAGGTGATTTTTCTGTAGAAGAAATTATATTTTTTAATTGTTTGGCTCAAAAATGCATACTGCCAAGGCAGCTTAGTCTTAAAAACAAACCTTATAAACTTTTGGATTTTGAAGCCAATGAAATCATTTACTGTAATGAATAGTGCACAGTCCACTTCCTCTCCAACTCAATGTCAGAGGTCATAATTACGGGCTCTGTTTTAAAGCCTGTGAACAGTCCTGGCTACTGCTCTGAGAAGCAGGTGGAGGCTCATCTCTAGAGCCTGCAGGTAGTAAGTCTCTTGCAGCAGGTGGTGGTGGGTAATCCGGAGGACCGTGGGTCGGGGGTGGTAATCGGGTACCAGGAATAAAGTACTCTCTTGGGCCAAGAGGACCTAAAGGCCTAAATGGTGTGTGTCCTGGTAAGAATTCCCGAGGGTCAAGAGGCAGGTCCCGTTTTCCAGGTGGAACGCCTGGTGCAAATTCTCTTAAGCCTAGTGGTGGACGCATACCAGGACCTGGAAAACAAAAATTCAGTCATGTAAATTCCTGGGAACATATCTAAATTAAGATGATTCCAAGTGTATCAATATAGTCTTTAATTTCTCACAACCCTAAAAAGTCAAGTGACTTTACAGATGAGGCAGACTGAGGTTCGGCAAGTTTAAGTACATGGCTATGGCCACACCTGACACAAAGCAATACAGGCAGGATTTAAACATGGCTCTACCTATCTCCGGACTGGTGTTTTTCTGTTACACAGTTTTGTCATCTTTATCTCATAAGAGCTCAGTTTGTACTTGGAAGTATTACATCCCATACCAAGATGATAGATTATGAGATAGGGCTTCATTACACAAAGAAACTGGTAAATTCCATTGTTTACTACTGTATCAACCAAAAATTCATCAGTAGTTTAGCACGGACTAAACACCTGCCATCAAAATCAAGATGTTTGCCCTGCCAGAAAAGGCCTTTCAGCTCCATCTAATTCAGCAACATTCATTACATAGCTGGTAAATTCTACCTTCTCTTCAATAACTTCCTCCCGTCTATTCCCAAGGTGAGGAGTGAGAGTTTAATCTTTCCTATTTTTACATTCTGTGACCCGCTGCTTATGTTCCATTATGGGTGATTAGAAGCTTTATGTTGCAGAATATGTGTATCTGTGACCTACAAGGACATCTTAAGTTAGGAAATATGTCTTATCTCCCTCTATCCATTACAGAGGCTGGTACATAGCTATAGATGTTCAATAAACATCTGCACAAGTAATACTTCTGGCTTTCTATAAATAGTTCCTTTCCTTGTCTAATAAGAGATAGCTGTTCCCTGTGGCTTTACAGGGAGATTATGCAGCACTTTTTGTGTCCCAAGAAACTTGAGGATAAGTTAAAGTGTATTCAGTTTTATCCTTTCATTACAAAGTCCTGCAACTGTTTTAGCAAAAAATAGAAAAGATGAATATGCTTTACAAGTCCATAACTACTGTTGAGATCAACATACCAAATGGTGGAGGACGTGGCCGAGGCCCAAAAGGTCCACAGAGCTGAGGAGGTGGTCCGTATCGAATGGGTGGTGGTAGAGGGCCTCCCATGGCGGAAGTCATCAGAGGTACTCCTGGGAAAGGGGAGGGCCCTTTTGTAGCCATATTAACCTGCAAGGCAGAAGTAATGAAAGTTTTGAAATACTTTAGTATGATAGACAAAAGCACCAACACCAATAAAAGCTAAAACCCAACGAAGCAAATGTCAGGCACCTGTCCAAAGAGCAGAATCAACACAACAAAACTCTACCCCTTCCCATTCATTCCCACTGACAGTTTAGAGAGGTTAAAAACAGTTTCGCTGTAATCATATTATTGCTTGTATCTTCAAATGGACTGTCAAAGGTTATTATTCATGGAGATCATTCCTAACTAACATAAAGGGTATCTATTTCTAAGGCAGTCCCTCCCTCCACACAACCCTCCCATCATAGTAGATCACAATGTCCATATTAAGAATGCAGAGAATGAAAGGGAATGAAAAATCTATTCTCTACACATGTAATAATAGCTACCATTCAGAGTACCTTCAATAGGCCTTATGTATATTATCTTGAATTCTCAGATCTCTAAATCTCTAATAGGACCATCTTGTTCTAAATATGAAGGAAAAGAGGCACAGAGAGTATTAGATAATTTGCCGAGGGTCACACAGCATGTAAGAGGCCAAGCTGGAATTTAATACCAGGTTTGACTCCAAGCCTATGTTTTTTCCACCTCTGCTCCTCCTAACAAAGGAGTCTCTACTGTCTTTGAAGTCTTCTACTTCAAAGGAGTCTTGAGTTTTATCCAAGTTACCCCTGGATAAAAAGATCTCTCAAGAGATGTGTAATCCTGGAGTCCTGCCCTGGAACTTTAAAGTATTTTCCACGACAATGTCACAGCTCTAATATTTACCTTCATTCACTAGTAATACTGTCTACTATGAGATGTTGACTAGTCGTTTCCTATAGGAAGCTGGGTTGGAAACTCCAAATAATTAAATTCATTTTGATTTCAATGTAGGAAGCACTGTGTAAGGTATGATGAGAGGACTTACCAGCTATAACAGCTATACAAGTTACAAGAGAATACACTTATGTGAACATAGTTTAAGAACATTGCTGGAAACTGGTTCAATGTCAATGGGTAATTACAGATTTTCATGATTCATTATTTCACTTCCAGTAAACGTTGTTCTGTTACCATGGGTAATTTCAGATAATTCAGAATAGGTACTGGCTAGTATACAAGAGGAGATATTTTTAAATAGCACAATTCCACATAAAGATGTAATGATGAATTGTGCTATTTATAATTAATTTACTTTACCTAAGAGCATTACACTCAAAAGCACACAGGAATGATAACTTTTCATATTGTAAAGTTAATTATAATTGCAGCAGATGCTCTAAATAGGATAATTCTCTAATCAAAACAGGAAAGAGAATTAAAAAAAATCAGCCAATAAAGCAGTCAGATTTCCGCAACACTCCCAAATCAAGGACAAAAGAAAGATCAATGTTGCCATGCAATTTAAAGCAAAGATTAGTGTCATGCTCCTCATATCCCTTCTAGAAGTATACCAAGTAAAAGGCCAGTTCAGTCCTCAACTTCTGGGTACTTACTGCTACTGGATGCTCAGCCAAAGGTGTGATGCTGGGAACTGAGGGGCCTTCAGGCTCTTGGAGAACAGTTTTCTTTTTTAAAAAATAAATGAGAGTATAGATATAACAGAACACACAAACAGGAGATGAGGCTAAGAGAGAATGCTGCAGGAGAAGCTAAATGTTCCTGAAATACCTAATTATTCAAAATGACTGAATGTACCTTGCCTTCATCCATCACCTTAGTAGGGGAAGAGCTTCTTGAGCTGCTGTTCATCATGGCAGCTGTACCAGGTCCTGGATCTGTTAAAGGCCAGAGAACCAATTTAGACTATTTACACTGACTTTTATACTCTGTGAGGAAGGTTTTTAAAAATCCTCCACACACTTCCTCCATGGTTTACGACTCTTTGAACACTCAGGGTTCCTTACCAGAGGCAGAGGGTTTCCCAGGTGCCTCAGATGACCATCGAGGACGAGTTAGAGGACCATCCATTGATCCTTGAGAAAGAAATTAACAGAGCCTTTAATGAAGTTTTCAGAAGAAACAAACCAACTGTGGACAAGTCAGGATTCTACTCTACCTAGAAAGCAACATTTAAAAAACAGGTCTCCCAGTTCATGAGGAGAAATAACTTCTAATTTATGCACAACTTAAAGAATTAAAAATAAGAACTGCCTTGGTTTGTAAGAACAATAATAAACTCTGCACATTTATAGCACTGGTTCTGTATTTCAAGTTATACATTTAATTCTATAGGCTGATTTTTTTGGGTCTATATTTAATCTGAATTCCGTATCTTACCAAGACATATTTAGGATTTGAAATAGATGTACAGCATTTCACATTATAGGAATGAGAAATGGGTATATGCTGCATAAGCTAAAGTTTTCAGGCTACTTTTATAATACAATTGACCCTCGGACACAGGGGTTAGGCACATCAATGCCCCATGCAGTTGAAAATCCACGTGTAACTTAATTCTCCATAACTTTAACTACCAATAGCCTACTATTGACTGGAAATCTTACTGATAACAGTCAATGGACACATATTTATATATTATATATATTATATACTGTATTCTTAAAGTAGACTAGAGAAAAAATATTATTAAAATCATAAGGAAGAGAAAATACATTTACAGTCCTGTATTTCTCTATAGTGTAAGTTTTCATGGTCTGTTTGCAAAATAAATCATCTGTCTGAAATAGTGGCAGTCATAACTGCAGACCTCAATCTACAATACTTATCAAGCAATGAAACTTTTTCCTGTAATGCCATGACTTTTCTGCTTCTTAGGAGCACTTCCAGCATCACTAGTGGCACTTCATATGGGTCCAGTAGTGTTATTCTAGGTTTATGTTATTGTACTAAACATGACAGATACATGAGTACAATGAGAGATCACTTCTTTTATGATACACAATGTACTGGAGAGACAGACTACTCAGAGATGATTAGCATCACAGAGTTCTGAAGCAGAGCTCACCAAACAGCAATAAGAGGTGCCTAAGCAATTCTCATAGTTCAGTATGTACTATAGCTAACTTCATGCAGTTATGATTTTATACTGCATCTTTTTACTTGTTTACATTTCTCAACTATGAATGATGTCGTGTACAATCTTTGTTTTTGTACATAAGTTTTGATATAGTTTAACTTTTTATAATAGATTTGTATATATTTTATGGTAGTAAAGGATAAAATAGACTAGTATCTACATATATGCTTGAGTGACATACCTTTTTCTTAATTTTTTTGATATTCTTGGGCTATGCAGTGAGTTTTTTCAAATTGTTGTAAATTTCCAAAAAAAATTTACAGTATGTGTATTGAAAAAAATCTGCATACGGTCGATATCTACAGTTCAAACCCGTGTTCTTCAAGGGTCAACTGTATTTGGGAGAGGAATGCTATAGAAATCTAATTTAAAGATAAGGGCTTATAATTCACAATAAAAAATTTAAAAAAACCAAACGATAAAAGAACCTCAAGAATGCTTTCTTTTCTAAAGCAGATCCTGCAGTAGACTATTTATCCACCAAGACAAATTACAAAAGTTTCTTCTCTATACTAGATAGACCCAAATTCTAAAATGTTTGCATTAAAATTCTTAAAAGGAAAAAAAAACCCTTTGAAACAGTATTACAAGGTAACATATGAATGCTCACCAAATTCATTCCTAGGCATATCTCTTCGACTGAGAGTAGCAGAAAGAGGTCTCACAGGTGGCTCTGCTGTCAATGGAGGGGAGCATTCTCCACCACTCACAGGGGATGGACCAAAAGAGCCATTCTGGCTCAGAGGACCTGAAGATGACAGTGTCTTGTTACCACTTTAAGACAGCCTTTTTTTTTTCTTACATTAAGTTCTTGGGATTATTTCTAGGGCAGCATAACTATTACACACAGAAATAAAAAGTAATTTATATATATTCTGCACCAAAAAAATAGATTGCTGCTCTTTACAAAGTGCTCCCTTACCTCTCCGTGGAGGGTTTTGGGTATTTGGTCTTCCTGGCATTGGTTTTACAATCACAGGTTCTTCTTGCAGCATTGCCATCTTCTGCCTTATTTCCGATAATCTTGAACATAGAGAAAGAATGTACTTAAATATGAAGCCGAAATCAATTCTTTATTGAATACCACATAGCATATAGCCTTTAAAAACTCTAAAATGAACTGGAAATACAGGTATCAAAAATGACATACTTGTGTCTCAAATTGGCAGCTTCCCTTTTCTCTTCAACTATAGCTCTTTCTGCAGCACGAGCTTTGAGCTATTGGAGAAGAAGTATCCAAATTTAGCTGTGGTAGACTACGTACAAAATAAAGGAAAGAAAAAAAAATTCTTACCCAGTTATCATGAGCTTTCTTCTCATGAGTAGCAATCTGAAAAAAAATGCACCAAAAAATTTGTTTAGGGAGCATTATCATAACCATAATAATAGTCTGCAATAGTTATCCAAAAATTGTGCAACTGTAGAGCGCTATAATTATTACCTGGTTTTTAAATGAGCGCTCTGTTTTCTGTAATTCTTCCTCCATTTCTTCAATTCTCCGCCTAAGAATTACACTTGGTTTTATCATTTAAAGCACAACTGAATGAAATCTCAAAAAAATCTGACTATGTTACCTTTAAATCTAATAACTGTACCCTAACAGGCTTAATCCATAAATATAAAAACATAATTTACATGGTTACAAGAAGAGTACAATATGATGAAAACTAATACTATATAATTTCCTTGCTTAAAATTTAATGGCTAGAGATTCTGAGTTGATAAATTATGATTTCCTTAACTGTTCTTCAATATGTTCTCAATTAATCCTGTTATGAATATCTTCCTCTATGAAGCTTTTTTCTACCTTTAATTGTATCACAGAAAATTCCCAGAGCTAGGACTACTGGGTCTATCAAATGGCACAATCATTTTAATGGCTTTTGATATATCATACAACAAACGGCTTTCTTAAAGAAGTACTACAGTATACTAGCCCCTATTCCCCAGAACTGTTTGCATGAACCAGTTGCAGTCTTGCTGGCATTAGGTATAAGTTTTCGTTAACATTTTTTTCATTTGCTAGCTTAAAATTTAGTTTTTCTCTTGTGTGAATTCAATGTAGTCATGTCCTCTGACCCTTTATTTATGCTTCAGTGCTATTCTACACAATGTAAAAATGGTTTTTTTAAAAAAGCCAACACTAGTTTCATTAGCAACTAACACCTTCTTTAAAAGCTGAACTCACTTGTAAGTTTTCACTTCCTCTGCAGCCAAAACGGCCTTCTCATCTGCAGCTGACAGCCTCTGCTCTCTTTCTTGTCGCTCATACTCTTCTTGACTCAGTTTCCTAAGATAAAATCAGTTGTTCATGAGTGTTTCTCCTTCCTCCCAGCAGTCTACTTGAATGCTCTATTCAAACATCACTTCCCAAACTACTCTAAAAAATGCACAGACTTACAAATAAGGTCATAGGAAGGAATTCAAACAGCCATTTGGGGATAAAAATCAAACTCTGGCCTGCTGGCAAACCACCTGCATTTTCTAACTTCTCATAATTCTCTACTCACTAGTAAATGTAAAAACCACTATGTGCCTCATGGGCAAGTCTCTTGTGCTTGGAATGATAAAAGTTCACTTCACTTCAATGTGGAAAGCCAGGACTAAGCAACTTTACACAATTAAGCTCCATTAGGATAATGCAGGGGATAATTACTTCCCTTATTTCTAACCATGGAAAGACTACTAATTAATTTTCTTATTTTTAGACTGTTTCTCAGTCCAGGACTGGTACCATGATAAAGACAGTCAGCCAAAGAAACAGCCTTTTAGAACATGTCTTCTAATGGTGCAGTTAGCCACAGAATATTTTCATACTTCAGATGTGGAACTCCTACCTATTTCAATGGAAACATGATTAAGAGGGAAATCTGAGTATTGGCAAATGTCTATTGAGCAGTAAAAGAATCCAAACTCTCTCATAATCAAGATGGAAACTAGTTTTAACCTGATAACCATCAAGCTCAAAATGTCAATCTACTATAACACAGACTGTCCAAGTAGCTAATTTAATGGTTTAAAATATTTTCTGGTTACCCTTCTACTTCTTTACTCATGTTCTGGTGCAAAAGATACTTAACTTAAAACTTAATTTTCTATGAATCAGAAACAAAATTAGAAGAGCTATAGTAAAAAGATTTATTAGCAACAAAGAGGTTTACCTATTCTTTTATAACTGCTTATTCAAAACTTCAGCAAATATTTTATGAGCAGTTATAATACACTAGTTACCTTATAAGATGCTAAGATAAAAGTATGAATAGAATACCATCCCTACACTAAAGGAGCGCACAGTTGAATATATAAAAGATGCATGTACAAACAGAATAATTCCTCCCAGACTCTGGCTTAGAAAGGGATGTGAAAAACAAAGCGAGTTTTACAGAAAGCTTAGTGAGAATTTTGCTTGGAATAATGGATGAGTTAGTCTGAGAACACTGAAAATAGTAAGAACACCTGAACAAAAATATAAAGAATTTGCTTGAAGGCATCATACAGTTAATAAGGCAGTGAAGATATATATAAAGTGGCCAAAATCCAGTAGGAAAAGGAATCACAGAATTATAAATAAGCCTGGCATTTTAAGCCACTTTCCCCTAGGTTCACCCATGCATTGAAGACAGTGCAAAGATATGAGGAGGCTAAACACAGCTTTCAACAGATCCTTGGGTTTGGAGAAACAAGAAATGGAGTTCAGGGCTGTCTATGAGGGAGACACCCTAGTAGAAGTCACAGGCTCTGGGCTGAGGCTAGAAAGAGCTGCACACTTGGAGTACTGAACAGGTGACATACAATGTCCTTTGAAGGGACCAGGCCATTTCTGAATTATCTTAGTTGTTAACTAGATTTAAGCAACTGATCATCTTTAGGAGTAACCTCAAATCTTTTCTGCAGGAAGATAACACCATCCTAGGCCTCCAGTTTCCTGTATAATTTTCATATACAATGTTTCCCACTCAATCAAAACTAACCAGGCATTCCAAAAGACAATGTGATCAAAATCTAAAAGACAAGAGAAACAGACCCATAAGTGATCCACATAATAGGATTATCATACAGATATTAAAATAGCCGTACCTTACATATTCAAGGAAGTAAAAGTCAAGATTACGAATTTTAGCAGATTAGAAACTATAAAACTGAAAAGTAGTAACTGGAACCAAGATCTCAATGAATGATTTTAGCAGCAGACTTGACAACTGAAGCAAGACTTAGCATAGTGGAAGATAGGTCAGAAGAAAACATCCAGAATGAACTAAATTTAGAACGCAGGAAAGATAAGGGAAGGAGTCTAATATATTTAATTGGAATCTCAGGAAAAGAAAGAATGAAGCAGAATTAATATGTGAAAAAGGACCCCAAAATTCAAGAGATATTTATAACCTCAGGCAGCACAATTGCAAAAGGAAAAAACCCTATACTTAGGCACCTCCCAATAAAACTCCTGAAAAAACAGAAAGAAAACAACTAAAGGCAGCTAGGGCAGGCATGAGACATTTGAAAAAGAGAAAAGAAGAATGATAATAGATTCCTCAAAGAAAGTTTAAAACAGAAGACAATCAGCTGGTTATCTTTTAAGGTGCTGAAATTAAACTATCACAATTCTGTAGCCAGCAGAAAGATCCTTTTAAAATGGAGTAAAAAATAAAGACATTTTTATATGAAAATAAACTAATCATATCTGTCACTAAAGTATGTAAAAGTAGAATAAAAGTGATCCCAAAAGGAGGACCGAAGATGCAAGAGAATGAAGAACTAGAGAAACTATAAATATGTGTGTAAACTGAATGACTATCAGCAGGATAGCACTATGAAAGCTCATTAAAACATAGAATTTGAGCTGTACAGAGCATTCAAATGCATTACCACAACAGTTTCTAAGACAAGAGGGAATTAAAGTCCAGAAAGAGATAAATCTATAATTTACGTCAGACTTTTTTTAATAAGTTCAGGGTACACGCTGTGGTCTTTAAGGTAATTACCATAAGATGAGTAAAACAACTTAAAACTACCAGTCTTAAACAGAAAAGAGCAGGATAATTAAGAATATACTTAAACAATTCAAAAGACAAAAAGGAAAGAAAAAAATGAACACAGAACAGGCCATCAAATACAGAGCAGACACCAATATGTAGATTTAAATCCAAATATATATTTAGGAGTTACATTATAAGAAAAAAATGAATACTCACCCAGTCTCTATGGCTATCTATGCCACAACTCACTCCAGAAAAGATTTTAAGAAGCATAAACATTTAAGTCGTCAGGAGATTGGAAGGTAGAAACAATGTAAAAGGACATTTTCACTGCAGAGAAAACATACATAAAGACAAAGAAGCTTCAAGTGGCATGGAGGAGCTGTGTTCAGTGTGGCTGTAGTTCAGGATGCTTCAGAAAAAGCTACAGGAAATGCATGTGAAGAGGCAGCTGAGGGGAAGTGGCCTCTGTACCTGCTAAGGAGTCTGGAATTGATCCTGGAGGGAAGGAGCATCCTGGATAGATTTTAAGCACATAATGACCTAGAGAGGTTGTATTTCAGAAAATTCACTCTAGCAGCTGTAGAGAAAATGAATCAAGAGTTTGGAAGAAGTTGTATAAGAAAGGATAACTGAAGATAGATGAATTAGGGGACTAGCAGAAAAGATGATACGGGCTTTGAACTAACACAGTGGCTTTTGGCATGGACAGCAAAATACCCACCAGACATGGTGACTGAATGGATGCTGGAGGGGTTGAATAAAATAATGCCACACTGACTGTATCAGGAAGCAAAACAGCTGCCATTTAGGTAATTCAGATTACTATTGGAGACAGAGACGTACTCTTTTTAAAAAAAGTAATGAAATGAGAAATGTTTCTCTGAAGCAGGCCACACATTTAGAGCTGGCCTGAACAAAATTCAGAAAATCTAAACTGGTTGTTTGGTAAGCAAAAAATTAGAGAAAAAGTTAATGGTATGATTTCAATGTTTAATGGTACCGGGTATTAGCAGTCTAAGCATTTAAAAAAGATTAAATCTGCTTAGCAAGATAGGCCTTTTATAGGCTTATCTTACAGTACACTGAAGAGTCAAGTATAAGAGCAGACACAAATAGCAACTGCCACAGACAATCTAGTTTTAGATAATTCAGATATTTTTGTGGAGAAAGAACTTAAAATAATGAGTACAAAAACATGTCTTTCAAAAAATACCTAGCTCAAAATTTGAAATGTGTATTTCAAAATTAATACCTAAATATAAACACCAAACAAGTATTTCTATATGTAAAACTCCTAACACCCTTGCCACAATTACATTATGTTATGTTCTGCTTAAATATTTGATTATATCAAATCCAAAACTTATGATACCTTCAATAACTACATATTTCTTCTAAAGCTTTTATTCTACTAAAAGACATGCATACAAATAAGTCAGGATTTTTAAAGAGTATATTAAGAGTTAGTAGAACAAATGTAAGGCAAATCAGAATTACATAACAGACCATAAGGAAAGGAAAGTGAAATAATGGTGGAGACATAAAAAGGGTGTGAATCTTCAAAAAACAAGCACTTCCACAGTAGTAACTGTTAGTATCAGTATACCACTCCCCTTCAAAAGAATTACTAGCAACAATTTCTGATAACTCGTTAAAATGGAAAGAAAAACATAAGCTAAGGAAAACAAAGTAGAAACGAAGATAAGTTTATACCAATTACAGATGGAAAAAATGTAAATAATCCTTAAAAAAGATAAAATTATCTGTATTAGTATATACATTTAGTCACATGACAATATTAAAATGAACAATAAAAATCTTACTTTTGCAGAGCCATCTCCTTCTGCTGATAGAGTTCATTCAGAATCTCCACTTTCTGCCTCAGAGTTTTGCATTCATCTTCCAGTCCAGCTTTAGCAGACTGCAGTGAATTGCGGTCATCTTCTAGTTTCTTTATTTGGTCTATAAAGGATAAAACATTTGAGCTCTATGTATGTACACAAGGACTTGAGAATGTGACCAGGGGGCAGTGCTGAAGGAGTGAGAAGTATGAAAGCAAGAAGCCATTCTTTATCTTCCCAATGTAATTTTATATCTTTCCAATATATGGCAATTTACTCTCAAGAAACAACTTACCTTCGAGGTTACATTTAGTGGACATCGAGGCTCTTAGTTTATATTGCAAAAGTTTTAAGTCTTCTTCAACTACTGATATTGCAGTTTGTGTCTAAAAATTGCAGAAGAGAGAAGTATTCTTAAAAGTGAGGCACAGTAAGAATTCACAGGCACTTATGGGACTTTAAAAAAAGGATTATACCCGAGAGACATCCATCATCTGCTTAATTTGATTTTTCATCTTCTCATTCTGGTTACCTAAAAAACAAAAGGCTTTTTAATTGCTTTTTCTTCCCTAGCTTTTTAACTATATTTTCTTGATTTCTCAAAAACTAAACAATCACTCATGTTCAAACACTCAAAAAAAAAACAAAACCAATAAAAGGACAGAACTGACTTTTAAGAGAATTGCAAACTTAGATTTAAAAAGTGAATTTCTATTTGTACAATAAAATGTTATCCACGCCATTCTTGAGCAAGAAGTAATATGTGAGATAAAGTTCTTTTTTTCCTCTCAGATCTATCTCCACCCAGGCAAGTGTCTTACTTAATAAAGATTCACTTCTGTTCTCCCCCAGAATCTGATACCACATAGGGTTTAAAACACCCCTTAGGCAAGCAATATCCAAACTGAGAGACAGCGTCTAGAAACATTTTTATTATCAGTAAACACAGCTACCCTCTAGCCTCCACTCTCATGATCTTAGTGTATGATTCCAACCACCTCAGTACTCTTAAAACCAGCAGTAGGCTTTAAAGCCACAGAGCTGGGCACAATGGCTCACGCCTATAATACCACTGCTTTGGGGGGCCAAGGCGAGAGGACTGCTTGAAGCCAGGAGTTCGAGACTAGCTTGGGCAACATAGTGAGACCTAGTCTTGACAAAAATAAATTCAAAAAATTAGCCAGGCATGGTAGCACGCTTATAGTCCCATCTACCCAAGAGGCTGAAGAAGTAGATCACTTGAACCCAGGAATTCAGGGCTACAGTTAGCTATGATCAAGCAACTCCACTCAAGCCTGGGCTACAGAGTGAGACTCAACAAACAAACAAGGAAACAAACAAACAAGCAGAACTACAAAGATGATGAGTAATAAAATATAATCTCCATGAAATTCAGAAATAAACTTCTTCTACTTAGAGGTATACAACATGACCAGTGTAGCTCCAGTGCACATGTAGTTCTTAATAGGACAGAAAACAAAATCAGTGTTTTCTGCATGCCTATTGTTACACCACACCCCAGGCAAGCCACCTTTGCCCATTGCAGAGACATATATACAAATCAAATGATACGTGTCTACAACTCTTAAGACTTAGAACTAGGAAATTCGACCATCTGAAAAGCATCAGACAGGAAGGCAAAAAGGAGTCCAACCTCCCTGAGACTGATCTTACCTCCCACTTCTCCATTTGCTAATTCATCTGACTCATTTCCTCCTTTATTTTGACCCTCAGATTCAGATTCACACTCTAACCGATTCAGCTGTGTAATACAATTAGCCAAAGCCTAGAAAGGAAGTGAAAGGGTATTGTTAAGATCCTCTCAATTTTAATTCAGCAGATTTCATGAGAATTAAGTATGTATTCATGAGAATGAACTTACATTAATATTATCATCTTTGTGAGTAAGAGCTATTTCCAAATCTTTCTGAGAATTCTCAAATGATTTGATTTGCTCACTAAGCTCAGCATGTGATTTACTCCAGTCTTCAATTTCCTGCTGCAACTGGAAAGTCAAAATATATAATTTCCACGTTAGGGCTTTTGCATTGGAGACATTAGGACCATGTGAATGAATCAGGGCAGTAAGGAGTCTTGACTCTCTTTGGCCTGTTACAATAGGCTAAGAGAGACGGGTCAGAGCTGTCAAGGAAATTGCTCTAGTTTACTGCATCCTTATGATAAAAATTGCAACCAAGTCAAGTAATTTACTTCCATTTAGGTATGAAGGGGCACATCTTACTGTCTCCCAAGTCCTGACTCCTGTCATGGTAACCTTCTCTTGGCTACCGAAGCAGTAACTGCTCAAAGGAAGGTTCCAAAAGCCTAATACTGAGGTCTAAATGGCCAGTGCATTGCCCCCTTGAAGCTACCCAAATTAGTGGTAATTGGTTAGTGTTAGCTAGAAAAAGAAGACCAGAAAATCCAGAACACATAGAGAACATTCAATTTGGGGCACATAGTTTAAACTCTAAATATTTAAGAAGAGAATCTTGCATGCACATTTCATTACCTTAACAGAGCTGAGAAAAGATACTCATGAGGTAATGACACTGGGTTCTCTATTTTGCATGATGTAGGGCACAAACTTTTCTTTACCTGCTCTTTTTTCTTCTTAAGCCTAGTGTTTTCTTCTTGAACTCGATGGCATTCAGACTTCACCTTCTCTTCACTAAGCTTAGCTTCATTAAGTGCAATTTGAACCTAATGCAAAACACTCGTATCAGTGATTTAATTCCAAAGGGGGAAAAAAAGTTGTCATACTTTCCCAATTAGACAACACACAGATTTCATATTTGCATATTTTAGCACACATCAAATGTTTGCCCCTTAACAAAGACACAGTATTACTATCCTGTAAGAAATGTAAGCAGCCTTACCTCTGAAAATTCTGAGGCATTCATTGAAATAACATCCTTTAACTTCTCTATAGATTTCTTGTTTTCCAATATCTGCCATGTGAAAACAAAATACAGAACACAACACATGTATTAGGACTGCAGTAGAAACATTGGGATATATGCCAAAAAGAAGAAACATTAACAGAACATATCCCAGAGTCATTCTTTATGTTTCAGGTCAAAGCAGGTGATTCAGTTTAGGTCTAGGGGAAAAATCAGGAACTAAAAGAGATAAGGGAAAATAACTGAAGGCATAAGTATTTCCTGGCATCCACAACCGTCTTTTTTGGGAGATAATATAGTAGATGGCCAGACAAAAAGGTGAAAGCAAAGAAAATGAATAAACTTTCAAGTAAACCATTTCAAATCAATAACCATTTTCTCCCAAAGTCACTTTAAGAATTCTCTTGCCTGAGTTAAATATGATAGGATTAGAGGAAGGACAGACAAAGCTAACAAAGAGAAGGGTTCCAAATAATTTATGAAGATACTGGCTACTCAAAGAGGTGGAGCACAACTTTTCACTCTTTAACTGTAGGCTGTGCATAGTAATTTCCTTTCAAAGAATAGAATATGCAAAAGATAAAAAAAGGACAATTTCACAGTGGAGAAACCTGACAAAAACTACCTCAATGAGCAAGGTGACTGAGATTGACTGAGATTAACTGAGCGTGGGATTTATGAGAAGCCTCTCTACTACCTACTATCTTTGCAACTTTTATGTAATTCTAAAACTATTCTAAAGTTTAAAGTTTATTTAAAAAAAGAACTTTGCAAAACAAAGTAAGGACTGTTCAACTGAGTTTACAGTTTCTTAGTTGCTCTTCATGTTTCAGAGGGCAGAGCCAAGCAGCAAGAAAATTACCCAAAATACTCCCCAAGCTCCTGAGAATGACTTATATTACTCCACAAAAATGGACAGAAGTAGGTTCAACTTTCCTGACTCCCATTCCTTCTTTAGTTAACAGCATGAAAAATGCAGAGTTCAACTCAATTATAAAATATTCAAAAGCTAAATTATAGTTAACATTTTACAGCAAAACACTCACCAAGTCCTGATTCTTGACATTCTGTTCTCTCTCAGATTCTAACATAACACGAAGACGTTTAGCTCTCTCATCCAGAATTTCATTAGTTTCTTCAAGTTTCTTAATCTTATCCTGCAAAAAAAGATATTAAAATTAGTAATACTCAATATTTTAACTTCCATTTTTAGAATGTAATCCCAAAAAGAGGTTGGGTGCAGTGGCTCATGCCTGTAATCCCAACACTTTGGGAGCCCAACACAGGAGGACTGCTTGAGCCTAGGAGTTTGAGACCAGCCTAGGCAATGTAGCGAGACCATGTCTACATAAAAAATCAAAAAATTAGTCAGGGGTGGTGGCACACACCTGTAGTCCCAGCTACTTGGGAGGCTGAGGTAGAAGGATCGCCTGAGCCCAGGAGGCATAGACTGTGGTGATCCGTAATGGTGCCACTGCACTCCTGCCTGAGTGACAGAGTGAGACCCCTAACTCAAAAAACAAAAAGAATGTAATCCCAAAAAGTAATTTTTACCTTAAATTTAATTGCTTCATCAGAGAGAATCATATTTTGTTTCTTGGTATCTTGAACATGTTTCTTTGATTCCTTGATCTATATAAAGCATTCAGAATTCAGAAATATAAATTATTGTGCTACCAAAACTTATTTTCAAGTGGATGACTCCTCACAGAGAAAGTAGAACTTTATACATATGCTAACTGCTTAAGATTTGGATGGATTGAGGAAGTAATAGAAAAAGAAAATATGATTCTAAAATACCATAATAGTTGAACTATAAGACAGGTGAAAATAATTCAAGCTGGAACCATGGGGATAAAAGCTGAAAGAATAATTATACCTTCTTTTCATAATTCAACAATTTTTGTACAAGTTCTGCATTTTCTTTCATGATCGTCTTCAACTTCTCAGAAATTTGTTGCTCAGTGACTAAAAAAAGAAAAAAATACATAAATACACAAGGTTTTTATGATCACTAAATGAAAATGAAATACCCAATGTGTCAGCAGCAAAGATGTTATCTGGCACAATGAGAAAAAAATTAGCATAATTAACTGTGGCATTAAAAAGCTATCTATAATTAATAGCAATGGGGATGTAAAAATAGTCTTAAAATTTTAAAAAAAATAAGAATACTTATTTCAGTGAAATTCCAATTTAGATTTATTTCAAAGATGAGACATATAGTAAAATGTCATAGCTCAAATTCCTCCCTGCATGAAGCACTTTCCTTCTCAGAAAAAGGGATCACTTCAAATATATGTCATTTGCAAAGAGAAATGGGCAAAATACACAACATATTGATTTACACTTCAATTCCTTAAATTTTCTACCTAAATACTTAATGCATTGGCTAAATTATCAGCACAGGAATAGTGTTTACATGTAATAAATCTGCATTACATCAACATTCAAAGTCAATTTGTTGCAAATTAAACAAACCATCTTCTGTCTACTCTCACAATTTGTTCTTCCTCATCTCTTATGCATCATTATCTATTCTATCAAGGTAGCAACCTAGGAAGAGTAAAATTTTTAGAAGTTATAAGTCAGTCAGGCATCAGAAGTCATTATATCTATTTCTAGTTTACATAAGACCCATGTCAAACACCAATACAGAGGGAATAGTACAAATTTTTTAAAAGTCCAAAATATTTACCTTGATATACTCTATTCTTTACCTGGAGGAGAGAAATAAAATTAAATTTGATACTAAACATTTTATTAACAGAAATATATTGCTTCTAATCCAACAGTCAAAATAGTAACCAAGTGAGAGTTTAGTTTGGTCCAACATAATAAATCCACAGAATTAAAAAATAAGAAAAGATTAAAAAGTATTTCAAATTTAATTGGTAGTGATGCTTCATAGTCATTAAAGTAAATATCTTATTTTTGCAGCTAAACATATGTTTATATACTTATTTAATGAGCACCAATCTTAAGAAGTGAACACAGTTTTAATAATAGAAATGACTAATATCTTCATAACAGTCACAGAAGTTGAATGCTTTATTTACTCAAAATCATTTATTTGACAACCCCAAATAGCCAGAATGAGGTCTAGAAACAATGACTGTTCAAAAAGTAAAGGCATAATCGTTAGGTACTAAGATATTCCTTTTTCACTCACCAGAAAACATCTTAGAAATACTAGCCAAGGCTGACTATTGGCTGAATTCAGAAATAATTCTAATAAGCTAGGTCATTTGATTTTCCTAGACCACTAAAAATAGTGCTCATACATCTGAAAGGGAAGGGAACACCAATAGAGAAAGATACACAAGCAACAAGAGAAATGACAGTTAACATCTTCTCGAAAGGGCAAAACTCAAATCATCCCTTAAAGACATCACTAAATCATAGGATAATGAAATTTAAGCAGTAACTAACTCTTTTAAAAAAAGAGTACTACTAAATTTCTTTGTAACCAGAACATATTTCCCCTTTCAAATGCTATAAATGGTGATAAAGATACTCAAACCAGTCCAGAAATCATTCATAGTACTCAATATCATTATAGTATCTAAACACCACTTTTAATAATGTTTTTATAGGAAAATGCATTCAGAAAATTCCAACATGGAAATAAATGACTGCTCCTTTTTAAAAATAGATTTATAATATTATAAATTTAAATAGAGACAAAAATAGTGACAAAGTATTGCTATGTTGCCCAGGCTGGTCTCAAACTCCTAGGCTCAAGTGATCCTACTACCTTGGCCTCCTGAAGTGCTGGGTTTACAGAAGTGAACCATCACACCCGGCCACAAATGACTTAATTCTCTAATGTCACAGCCTTGCATATGAAAGACTAAGGTTCTTTTGCCCCCTTCCACCCAAACTAACAGGTAGATAGGGACCAAGGTTCCAAAAGTCAAATGCTGAGGCTGAGGACTAGCAGTAAGACAGAGAGCCTACATTACTTTGTGAAAGTCAAAACAGGTGTGAGAATTTTTTAAATGGGAAAAACAAGAGTGGGAAATATAAAATGTTTTCACCTTTTCCCCTTCTGTATATATGGATCCACTTTTTTTAAACTTTAGGTTTAGATATAAGGGATTTATAAATTGAAGGATTCCCATTAAGATGATATATATGTTGTCTTGCTTACTTAAATTTTTATTAACAAAAAGATCACACTAAATTATTTTATAAGGTTAGCTTGAATTATTAGCATTAATTTGTGTTCATGTTAGTAACTGAAAAAGGAACAAATAAGAAAGCCAATGATTTAAAAAAAAAGTCCTTGAACATACACATTAATTTAATTTACTCACAACAAGGATAGTTCTCCAGAAGAAAACAGCAAATGAAACAATTCCCAAGAAGGCAGTGATAAGTACAGGCTTCCATGGCAATCCATAAAAATCAGGCCCAGGCTGAACATCATCAGGCAATGTAGCAACTAGCTGAAACAGACATATTAGAAATAATGGGAAACCTTAAAGAATCTTACAATAAAGCAGTCACAATCACAAAGAATCATCCATAGAAATTCTAAAACAACCTTTATCAGGTAACTACTCCCTGAAACATCTTCAGTAGCTCCCACTGCTTCAAGAAAGATAGGATACTGGGAGTTTCACATTTCTTGTTTGGCTTGCAGTGTTTTTAATTATTTTGCGTCTAAATTATATGTTCTTTAAACATATATACATATGTTTTACATATATTCCCAGTTTGCAACAGGTCCATCCTGTTGCCTAAAAATTGTCAAGAATCCCACTAGATAATACTTTTTTCTCTTGGACAAGTTGGTTTTATGGCCGTAAATAAAACCAATGATGATAATAAATAACACAAATAACATGTTATTCCTCTAATAATTAAAATCTTAACTCTATTCTACCCTTACATAAACAAAAGACAAATGTTAAGTTCAGAAAGTTCCTGATAACTGGTCTAGATAAACTGCTCTGAATTTAACTATCTTCTATAAACCTCGATGCCTTAATTCTAAATGCTTCCCTGAAGTAGTGCCTTAAACACTTGCCTGCTCTACGCTGTTTCCACCACTTTTTGCAGGTACACCAGCGTACTGGTCCCATTCCCCAGTAGTGCTGGAGGATATGGGGAAAAGGCCTGTAAGGCTGTGTTTTCATTACGACTGTAGACCAGAACGTGAAAAAGTGCCTTTCACTTCGTAAGGGCTGAATAAAAAAAAAAACAGAAAACGAAACCTCAAACGCACTCCCACTAGCTTCTCTAAAGAGCGCAGGAACGTCCTGTTCGGGCCTGACACCCCATTTCCCCTCTGCACCGTCAGTCAGTGCGCCCACTCTCAGAACTCATCCACCCGCCTGCCGGTGATGGGGTCCCTCCCGGGAATGGAGACCGTCACCTCCAGCAGCTGGGCTATGAGGGCTGCGTAGAGCACCGACAGGGGTCCCAGAAGCTCCGCGTCCCCCGGGGAAGCTGTGATAGACGGTACAGTGGCAGGTACTGAATCCATTGTGTAGGGACAGCCGAGCAGAGGCGACGCTTCCTGCGGAACGGCTCTGGACCCCCGGTCTTTCACGACTTTCTCGTTCTGAAAGGCCCCGGCACGGGAGGCGGACACAACCAGTGAACTTCGGCTTCCCCGGCTGCGGGTACTTTCCGCCGCTACGCCTCACATAAAACACGTCATCAGACACTGCCCCTGGGCGGACGTCAGGGCACGTGCCCACGGAGGCCGGGCCCGAGGGGGCGGGGCCAGAGCGGGAGGAACCAACTGTCGAGCCGGGCTGGGCGACGACAGAATAGTGCTGAACGGAAAAATCCACGTAAGGGGGGGGGGGGGGGAGGGATAGTTTACCTGTCGCCGGAACTGCGAGATACGTGGCAACTTAAAGAGCCCCGGGAGGCCAGGGAGCCACCAGGAGGAGGATTATGCGCGGGACTGGGAAAAGGACAGGCCTTTCATGCAGGCCGGAAGCTGGACCTTCCAGTCACAGCCGGCGGAGACACCCGGCACCTGCCCTAAACGTGCATCCAGAAGAGCTGCCTTTCCCACTTCGCTCGGAAAGAACCCCGCTCAGATTGAGCCGCCGCCTCCTAGCCGTTTTCCCCCTGCCCACTCCAGGGCTCTTCTTACTCTCCGCTTCCTGACCTCGAATAGCCTACGCTGTCTCACATTCTTGCTGTCACCCTATTAAAAGGCCTTATCCTAAGGAGTCATCATGTTATTATCACCCCATGCCAACGAGTTCAGTTCTGGATCCTGCTTTTATTTATTTTTTTAATAGACAGTAGTCTCCCCATGTTGCCCAAGCTGAACTCGAACTCATGGGATCAAGCGATCTTCCCCAGTAGTTGGTACTACACGTGCGCGACCCATTAAGGTCACAGGGCTTGTGGAAAAGGGCAAGGATAAAGAATGTATGGAGATCACATTCTAAAAGTTGAAGAAACTGAGGACATTTAATCTGCTGGGGAGGGGTAAGTATATCTCGAGTTGAATATAAATTCAGTTCAGAGGAACAAAGCATGAACAAGCAGGAAAAAATAAGAGCGATGAAGGGTGCAGTGAGAGAGGAAGGCAGGCTCTGTAATTACAGACCGACCACCGGACAAAATAGAAAATCCAGCAATAGACCCAACTGCATTGGAAATCTGGGATACAAGACAGCTGAGAAAACAACAGACTTTTTAATAAGTAGTATTGGCATATCTAAATAATCATATCGAAAATGACTGAATCTTTTCATTATTTTCAAGGATAAGTTCCAAGTGAATCAGAAACCTGAGTGTAAGAGGTGAAAATAAATCCACGTAAAGGGAGGTGGGGATAGTTTACCTGTCGCAGGAACTGCGAGATAAGTGGCAACTTAAAGAGCCCAGGGAGGCTCTTAGAAAAAATCGGGTGAATTTTTCTATGTATTATAGGTGGGAAAGACCTTCCTAATTATGCCTCAACATCAAGAAGCAACAAAGGAAAAGATCTGTAAATTTGACTACTTAGAAATCTTAAAACTTGCTTAGCCCCCACCTAATAGAAATTGCAAAATAAGCAAAGTTTGACAATGACAATCGGAGGGGAAAAAGACATTGGTAACATTATATTTAATCCTTTGTAACATATTGCAAAGGATTAAAATTTCTAAAATATAAAGAGCTTGACAAGATAAAAATGGCCAGCAAAATTATTTTTTTGAATGGGCTGAAGAAATAAATAGATCTCAAGAAAAGAAATGAAAATAGCTTATAAGCATATGGAGACATGCTCTGCCTCTCCCATAATAAAAGAAATACAAATTACCCTACACTGAGATATCATTTCTCACTTATCTTGGCAAGATCCAAACATCTGACAACACACTCTGTTGGTGAGAGAATGTAGGGAAAACAGGGACTATCATACATTGCTGATCATTGTACAAAACGATACAGCCACTATGAATGAGAATTTGGCAATGTCTAAATAACTTGTATACTGATCTACCAACCCAACAATCCCATTTCTAAAAATCTATCTTAAGATTACTGTAATACAACAAAAAATGCTGAAAAGATAGATGTTTAAAACTATAATATTCCAGCATTATTTAGAAAAGACTGGAATCAACCAAACTGTCCTTCAATAAAAGAGATGTTGAATGAACCAAAATATACTATTAAGTTATAAAAAAAAATAATTTTATATACTACTAGAGTATGTATTTAAAAAACAGGAGGGAGAAAAGTATTTATAGAACACTACTTTTATCTAAGAAAGTAAGGAGAGACAAGTATTTTTAAGCTTTGAAGTAAAACTGATATACGATAAATTACATTTATTTATTTACAGGGTCTTGCTATATTGCCTAGGCTGCTCTCGAACTTCTGGGCTTAAGCAATCCTCCCACCTTGACCTCCCAAGGTATTGGGATTACAGTTGTGAGGCACCACGCCCAAAACAAATTACATATATTTAAGGTGCGCAATTTGATAAGTTTGAGCATATAAATATTCCTATGAATTCATCATCATAATCAAGACAGTGAAAATATCCTTCACCTCCCACCTCCTCATCCCCTTGCTAATCTCATCTCCTGTCACTTTTCACCCCTCTCTGCTCTCAAGCAGAACTTCTGTCACAATAGTTTACATTTCCTAAAGCTGAAAATGTATGTAATAATATGTGATACGTTCTACCTTCTCTGGCTTCTCTCATTCAGCATAATTTGAGATTAATTCATATTGCTGCACATATCTATAACATTGCATTTCTTTTTATTGCTCAGTAGTATTTCATTGTATGGGTATGCCACAATTTTTTTATCTGTCACCTATTGTCACCTTTGCCTAACTCAAATTCAACAAAAGTTTTTCTCTCATTTTTTTCCTAGAAGTTTTAAAAAATTTTTTCTCTCATTTTTTTCCTAAAGTTTCATAGTTTTGGATTTTACATTTAGGCCTGTGACCCATTTTTAGTTAATTTATATATATGATGTAAGGTATTAATCAATTTTTTGCATACAGATATCCAATAGTTCAGTACCATTTGTTGAAAAGACTTTCCTTTCTCCACTTAACTGTCTTTCCTACTTTGTCAGAAGCCCATTGCCATATATGTGTGGAACTATTTCTGGATTTTCTGTTCTGTTCCAATGGTCTATTTGTTTGCTGTCCTAATTATGGTAGCTTTATATTAAGTCTTAAAATTAGATAATGGTAAGTCTTTTGTATTAGCCATATGAATTATACAATCAGATTGTCATTTTCTACATAAAAGAAATCCTGATTGGGGTTATGTTGATTCTAGTGATCAAACTGAGGAGAACTGACAGCTTAACGATATATTTAGACATCTGCTGACTTAGGAATGAGATATATTTCTCCATATATCTAGGTCTTAGTTGTTATCAGCAATATTTTATAGTTTTCAATGTATATGTCTTACACATTTTTTTGGATACAGGTTTATCCTTAAGTACTTCTTTTTTTATACTATTATACATGGAAATTTTAAATTTCAATTTCCTTTAGGATTTTTTCTTTTGTGCCTACT
>CAUYQG010154574.1:0-14624 GCA_963574415.1 Tarsius wallacei
CCTCCCCACTTTTTCCTTTTTTTTTTCTTCTCTGTCTTCTTTAAATCTGTTGTTCAGGGGTGGCGGGGTTGCTTTTACTTCTGTTTGCTCAATCTTCTATTCTTCCTTATGTGAATCCTCTGGCTTTGTTTGATTCTGAAGCTGGGCTGTAGGTTGGGGGCTATACCTTTTGTAATTCTGAGATTTATTTGAGGGGGGAGCTGTGAATCAAAACGTATCTGCAGATCCCAGTATCCACTGACAGGTGTATGGATATGCTGGATCCCGCTTCCCATGCCCGGTAATCTGTTCATGAAGTGGGGGGATTGGTTTGCTCCCTGAAAGTAAAAGACGTAAGAAAAGGGAAAGAAATGGAACAGGGAGGGTGGAAGAAGAAGGTGGAGACAGAGGACAGTAAAAGGGAAAACAGACAAAGGTACCTGCTGATAAATGAAAATAGACCTGAAGACAGATAAGAGTAAGAGAAAATAAAAACAAACACAAACAAACAATCAAACAAAAAACCAACAGTGACAACAACAAAGTGGGATATACAATCACACAAACACGCAAGCTGACCAACCTCCTTATGATATACTATTCTCTTACACAAACATGAGGTCTCCCAAGTTGGAGGTTTGGCAGAGCTGGGTGGGCAAGGCACTGCAGGTCTCTGCCTGGTCTCAGGGCTCCAGATGATCTCCAATTCTACTGCAGCCGGATCCAGCTGGGGGAAGCAGAGTGCGATACTGCTGGGTGCTATAGGTTGGTGTGTCACATGTGGCTTGGGCCTCTTTTTGTTGTTGTTCTTAGGTCCCAAGCTGGAGGCTATGCAGAGCTGGGTGGAGCTCATGGGTGCGGGTCTCTGCCAGGTCTGGAGCTCCAGCTGTTCTCTGGTCCCGCTGTGGTCAGGGGTGAGTCCGGGGAGGTGAAGCACGAGACTACCTGGAATTGTGGGTCAGTGTAGTGCTCAGGGTGGCTGGGGGCAGTGCCGTTTAGCCGACAAAGGTGCCTGGAGCTCCACTGGGAGGGAGCCACAGGCCTCTCTGGGCAGTGGTGGCCTGGGCTGGGCGCTGTAGTCAGGGAGGGTTCCCAGAGGTCCAAGGGTGGTGGCAGCTTGGAGTAGGGCTGGGTGCTTCAGCCAGGAAGGGGGCCCAGCGCTCTGAGGGGTGGGTGCCAAGGGCCTCTGTGGGCGGCGGCTGCTTTGGCCCCCGGGGGGAGGGAGCGGCACTTCAGTCAGGGATGGAGCCCATAGCTCGCAGGGGTGGGCACCGAGAGCCTACAGGCTGTGGCGGCTTGAGGTGGGTCTAGGCGCTTCAGCCAGGGAGGGGGCTGGTAGCATCTGGGTGCCGGGCAGAGCAGTGTAGCCAGTGAGGGAACCCAGAGCTCCGCAAGGCAGGAGCCGAGGGCTTTCGCGGGTGCGGGCAGCTTGGCGCCGGGTAAGGCAGTGTAGCCAGGGAGGGAGCTCGAGGCTCCACACGGCTGGGGCCTGGTGCTGCCTGGGGCGGAACAGCGGCGGCGGCAGAGGCGTGGTAGCCCAGCGGTGCGTGGGACCAAGGGCCTCCAGGACCGGTGCGGCTGGCAGGGGGCGGGGGGCGGTGGGGGGAGAGTCTTTATGGGAACTCACTTTCGTGGAGAATCTCACAGTCTCACCTTGTGCCGTCACCATCTTACCGGAACTCCCTCCCATGATCCCCTATTTTCTTTATCCAGTCGACTGTTGATGGGCACATAAAGATTTTTTCCATGTTTTTTCTCTTGTGATTAGTATGTAATAAACAATAGTGCAGGTGTTTTTTTGGTAGAGTGATTTGTGCTCTTTTGGGTCTATATCCAGTAGTGGGTTTGCTGGATCAGTTAAAAAAAAAAATCCTGCATATAGAGGCTCTCTAATAGAGGCAGTGATCAACAAAGCCAAATCAAATATTACTAATCAATGCTTAATATCCCATGTATGAAACTTTGCTTCACACTTGGATTTTTCTAGTAGTCTTCCCATAACCAATCATATCCTTAAGAACTATAATGAAACTCTACTCCTATTTCTATCATCATAATTTTAACGTTTCCTACTGGCTACCACCTCACTGGCCATAACTATTCCAAGAGTTCTGGATAAACGTACCGTATGGGTAATAATACACAGACAGAAGGACTCTGCCGCTTTTTCACATCAAGTGTTTGATACTCTCAGTTCTTGTCAAATGTGCACTTCCTCCCTTAACATGAGGATTGCCTGTGAGTAGTCATCAGATTACTTCTCTTAGGCCTTATCCTGGCATCTACAATGGCCTAAATCAGCTCTTTGAAGCATATGTCTTTATAAAATTAGGTCTTAAGTATAGTCAGAACCTCATTATAATGGAGAAACATGATGGCAAATACATAGTAGAACACTCACTAGTATTTACTGTTACTAGTCTTCTCTAGCTTAAGGTTTATATACCTATCCAATGTTATCAAAATTGCTTTCATTGCACTAGAATTGAATTATTTTTCAGAAATTTCTTTTTTTGCAATTTTTATTTCAACGGATTTGTTGAAAATGATTTGCAGTTATATAGATGCATTGTATGGTGGCAAAGAAGTCTGGGTTTAAGTGTACCTTCTACTCCCCGCTGTGCACATTGTACCTGATAGGTGATTTTTCATTCCAATCCTCCCTCCCATCCTCCCCCTTCTGAGTCTTTGACATCCATTATGCCATTCTATATGTCTTTGAAATTCCTTAGTTTACTTCGTTGAGGATGTTGGTCTCCAATTCCACCCAAGTCAGGAGGCTTCTTTGTTCCTCAGGTAAATATTTCATGAGCACAGATATGCAATGATTCCAGTTTAGGCTTAAACTAGGTCTCTGCTATACATTTCTTTTTCAATTCTTCATATAATAATTGTGCAATTGTTTTACTGTTCTCACTTGAGAATAAGAGACTTATGGGACATCTAAACTCATCTTTGCCTGTCAAGTTTAAGACCAATTTATGGCATATGGTAAGCAGCAATAAAGGGGAAAAGTGGAAGGATAAAGAAAAGAAAAATTTGGAAGGAAGGCAGGCAGGAGAAAAGAAAGGAAAGAAGAAAATTAAGCAGAAAATAAGAAACAGTACTTGGTGGAATAGTAGAGAGAGTAAATGTTTTCCATAGTTCCAAAAACTTTTATCATTGACTATTAACTTAAAAAGCAACTAGACTATTAATGATTACAACCTAGCCCAGAAAATAACAAAACATTTAGTTCAAAGTAAAACCTTTCCACTTATAAAACTGTCATTGCAGGTAGAAAGCAATAGAGCTTAGGAATTAGGGCAACAGAGAAATCTTTAAAGGGAGAATCAATGAGACCTTAAAAAACAAAACAAAACAAAAAACCATGGTCTGTCAGATTCATCTTATCCATTAAAAGATAAGTGTACAAAATCCTGACTTCCAATTCCTTTATATCAACAATCTGTTAACATTTAATAATTTAAAGCAAAAAACAGAGAACTAGTATTTTATCTAACAGTTATTATAGCTAAAAGTAAAATATATAGGAGCATTTGTATGGGCATGCAATGATTCAAATACACAACTTTAATTCTTGACTTCCTATAGTATTTAAAAAATTGGTTGATTGAGCACATGAACATAAAGTGAAATCAACTAGACTGTTTACACCACCCCTACCCATGCCCAGAATTGTCTTTTCTTTGGACACAGAGAAACTTTATCCCTTTGGCAATGTAAATGGTTAAGGATTATCCCTGTCAGTCAAAGTCTTATTCTATTATATGGATGATGCGTTTAACACACATGCCTCTCAACTTTCTAGACCAGCCATTATATCTATATTAAAATGAGTATTCCACCTCCCTTTCCCATTCAGAGTATATAAAAATCTCTTGGACTGAGGACAGGGAATCTTTATTAAAAAGATTTCCAAATGATTTGAATGCAATTATCCTAGCTCTTATCCTCAGACTGACATTTAGAATCACTCTTCAAGAGTTTTGTATAGACCATGTTAATCAATATTCAAGAAGTTGATTTATTGGATCCCACTTCTGATGTGTTTAGGCATTACTATTGCCTACCCTGCTTCCTGTTCTTCCAAGTTCACATTTTGACTAGGCCCCCGAATGCCCAAATTGAGCACTCACTGAACTCCATTTTCAATATGGTCACCGGGAGTTCTTATGAATATCTTCAGTATTTGAGAGTTTCATTCTTCATCTCCAGCCAAGTATCTCAAATGTATAAAATGGCAAGTCTGAAATCTACTTCACGATATTCCTAGAGACTAATAGTGAACTGATTTTCTATGATTAGTGCTCCGGAAAATGTACCTTCTCCTGTGGCTAAGCCTCAGTAGATGGAGTTTAGCCATTACACACTGCCCATCCAGAAGCTGGTGCACATGACTGTACTGCATGAGAAATAAACATGGTGGAGTCAGCATAGTCAGAAAGGAGCAGTGAACCAAAATGTGTCAGAGAATTATCCTTTCTCCATGCACATGTGGCACGATGAAGGATGCCTTTTCCCTGATATTAGGTGCTATTCCTAGAATATGTGCTTTGAACAGTCCTCATAGGTAGGCTAGCATGATTAGAAATAAAGGAAAATAGATGTTTCTATAACGTCTTATACTTATTAGGTGCCAAGACAAAATTATCCCTATGAGTCATTGTCAGCTTTGATCTTCTAGCTGAAGAATTTAAAGAGCTCTGAACATGTCTGAAATTCTTAGGCTTCTATTAATAAACACAGAACTCAGAGTTTAGTGTCAGCTGTTTTATTTTATTTTATTTATTTTTGTGTTAGAGTCTCACTCTGTCGCCCAGGTTGGAGTGCCGAGGCACACTCAGGGCCACCGTAGCCTTCCAAGTTGCTGGAACAGCAGGCACACGCCATCACACCCAGCTAAAATTTCAGCTACCTAAAGAGAAAAGATATTTCAAGTTTGTAAGAAAATTTTCAGTTGAAAATCATTATTGTTTTGGCATTAAAGGGAGAACATCATTAATGTATTCAAATCGTTATCAGTTGGAAAGATCAGATAAAAGACACCAAACAACATGAGATTTTTTTTTTAGATTCCTGACATGGGTAAGATCATTCAGTGTTTGTTTTTCTGAGCCTGCCTTATTTCATTAGCATAACGTTTTCCAGATTCATTTATGTTCTCATAGATAATAGGATTTCCTTTTTTTTTTTTTTTTGGCTGATTAGCATTTCACTGTGTATATATACTATGAGATAATGCATTTTTAAGTACCTAAGCCTAATAAAATATGATGTAGATATACTTCAAAACATTATGTGGTGTATGATAAATACATACAATCTTATATGTCAAATTAAACATATATAAATGTGAAAAAATGTATATGAGATCAATATAAAAAACAGGTGCATTTGATTTTATTTTTATATCAGAATTTTTAAGAAAAATAAAGAATTAACATAACGTCTTTTGGAAATAGGGTCAACATGTGTAATAGTTGAGCAACAGGATGCTATGAAACAAGAGGCTGAACAGAGACAAGTTCACTCTTTTTTTTTCAGGTAAAAGCTCTTAAGTGTTTTAGAAATACAATTGCTTGGTCAAGTACCTGTTTTATTGCACTTTATGGTGCAAAAACTAGATGTAGCATCCTGTCACTTGAATAAATAAAGGAAAACTCTAGAATGAGATAGGCTCTATCTAATGACTGTAAACTTCTACCTTGATTACTATTAAGCATTAAGATGTTGTCACATAGCCACAGAGAATATGTTAAAAAAGACTCACCAATAACTTTTAAATTAGAAATATATATGTTATTCAGGGCCAGCAGAGAATAGAGAATACAAATTTATAAATACGTTTTACACAGTTAGACATGTAGTGGACTCAGTTAATTGACACATTGTATTAGTCAGGCAAACTGAATTTCTGTAACATCTATTCCAAAACCACAGTAGCTACAGATTTATTTCACACTCACCAGCGATTCAATTTATGTAATTGGCAGGTAACTTCACACACAATGATTCAGAGACTCAAGCTTTTACCTCTTATGGTATCATCGTCTTCTATGTCTTTGAAGTCAATTGTGCTCAGTCAAGAAATGGAGGAATATAATATTGAATGTGGATTTTATGGACTAGTCCTAGGAGACAAGTACATCACTTTTGCTCACTTCCACGGACACACAAAACTAATGGTGACTGGAAAATATGCTGTAGTTTGTGATCAGAAGAAAGAGGAAAACAATTTTGTGCAAATGTATACTACCCTAGCCATGGGGAGAGAGTTAAATTCAAAACGTATTTCTTTATTAAGCAACTTTGTGGAATAAACCATAAATTTTATGTTTTAATTCAACAAATGATACATCGAGAAATATATCTATCGAACATAAATTGCTTCATATGCACACATAATTTAGTTCCTATATGACATTTGTGCACTCTCTCTTGATGTCTAGGCCATGGTTTGCAAAGAATATTTTTTTCTTGAAAATTTCATTACCCGTAATTCTTACTCTTCATTCACATGAAAGGTTAACAAACAAAATTTCAATAAGTCAATAAAAGATGGTGCCTTAATGACTTGCCTGAGTTCTGCAATAAATATTTGGGTTAAGGAAAATGATTTATCTTTTTTACAGTTAGTGTAATTACTTATAAATATATAAATATGTTTAAGGAATATGAAGTGACTAAAGACCATGCCATAAGGCACAAACAGCATTTAGATTTCATAAACAGGTTATCCTAATTTTTAGTTCTGTCAATTGATTAAAGTAGGAAAATTAACATACTAATGTCATAGCTAACCATTGCTACTGTGATAAAAAAATTTAGAAGGTTTCTTTTTAAAAAATATTTTTAAAATCCTAGCTATCAGAATTTTT
This sequence comes from Tarsius wallacei, assembly GCA_963574415.1. Taxonomy (NCBI): domain Eukaryota; kingdom Metazoa; phylum Chordata; class Mammalia; order Primates; family Tarsiidae; genus Tarsius; species Tarsius wallacei. Next base: position 6,861 of record CAUYQG010154574.1, read on the forward strand.
TTTCTAATCTAAACACATAAAAACAGGCAAAGTTCAGTAACATATTTTACTTCATTTAATTTAAGCATGGACAGTTAGTTTACTCTATTTCTTGAAAATGTTAAGGGTTGGATAGCCCAAAAGTGAATAAATAGAAAGGTATGAAAGGAAAAAAATGTAAAATACTAGGAATTTGGGGAAAATACAAAATATGTAATTATCTTATGGATAACGTCATTTTGCTCTTAATGTCCATGTATTACAGCTTTATTCTGGTATCAGGGTAAAGATGTTTTTGTTAATATCAACAGTACACCGGGTGACAGTGAAGAATAATAAAAATGTTCCAGGCTCTGAAAGGTGCAAGCCCACATAGAAAGAACAGTTGCTCATGCTTCGCTATTGAGAAAATGATTTTCCCCCTCTGATCTTAATTTTCTTCACACATCAGATCTTGTATAGGCATTAAGTACACAGGGGTATGAAAAAGGTTAAGTATGAAAACATGGAAGTCGATAAACAAGCACCTGGAATCAAGAAAGTTAATATCAAGGGAATAAAACAAGTATATCTTACTGCATGAGAACAAGTCTGTCTCCCTTTCATAGTTTTTAAATGGATGAAATAATCATTGCCCTGCTTATCTCACACATGCAACACAAAATAATGGTTATGAAATGATTTCATAGACGTGAGCGTGCTTCCGACTCTAGGATGTTATCAATTATGAGGTGTCATTGTATTTCCTCAGACAGAATCTAGATGATCTCATGTCTGTTTTAACCAAACTTCAATTCCTATCTATTTCACAACATAAAAGAAACCATTTTTTAAAATTTTATTTAGAGATTAAATGCATTATAGTTAGAGTAAGTACAGCAGCAAAACAATGAATGTTGGTGCCTGGGAAATAAAGAAAAGTGAGAGTCAATCAATTTCTTGATTCAGATCTACATATTGCTTCTCCCAAAATTAACAGTTAAGGCATCTTGTTGCCACTGAACAAACATTACAATGTACACTCAATTTTGAGTATACTGAAAATCCCATCATAAAAGATCTTTTGAGACATCTATATTTAAAATAACAGCATTTTCTATTTAAGCCAGCAAATGTAAACACACAGAAATAAAGAAATTTCTAGTGAATTAGCTATATGCTATATGGTATAAGCTACGACTAACTATGTGCATGTTTATTCATTTATTTTACACAAGACTGCTCATTTGTTTCAAAAGCAGACTGTCCAGCTTCGGTGTTCATTGCAAACTCAATTTGGTTTTACTTCCTTACCATGCTTTCTTGGCATCTGTTTTTATGGAAACATAGCTGGTCATTAGCACAGTTTTGCATGACTTAAAACTGTGCTGTTTTTCATACAAAATAGACACTTGTAAAATAATTACAGATGGCAAAGTGTGCCCCATGGATTTTTTTCTTCATTACAAAATTATCCTGTTCTGATCATTTTATATCCACTTCATTATAAAAGGAGAACACAGGGATAATCAAATATTTTAGTCATGATAGCAATCTTCAGAGTACTTATTCTTACAAAGTGAGCAGTGATGAGTTATATATAAAGGAAATCATTATGGAAAAATTTGCTTAAGTAAATTATTTTTGATGCCCCCTCCTTTCACCACCCTTTCCATTCTATAAGAACAGTCTCTCTCAGCCACATATGAGATTCCTCCTAAAACTTACAGATGTTGTACTCATGATAGACTTGGGTGCTAACATCCTGAAGAGGATTTGCTAGGGGGCAGGGAGATGACGTCCTTAGGGATGTTTTCCCCCAACTCTACCATTGTTAGTTCTCAGTTGGCAGTGTTTGCGACCTTCTACTGAAACTCATAGCTCCTACCGAACAGCATTCTAGAAAGCTTTCATTCTTTGCACATTCTGGTAATGGTTCCTTCTCTTTACCTTAGTCTTTGCAATTAGTCAAGCCTAAGGTGGCAATGGCTTCAAATTTAGCTCGAGAATCCATCATCTTCTTTTCTTGACATTTTTTGCTCATATGTTTGTAAGTAGTTCCTTTATGTTGTTCCATCATCGTTCATGAGGGTGCCATTTATTTCCTGAACAATTTAGTCCCTACCTACATTATGTTTTCCAGAAAATAGAGACACAGGAGGATTGAGATTTCTTGAGTTAAAGAGTGATAGACTTTTAGAACTGGAAAGGAGTTTTATGCACCACACCGAGTGAAAATGAGATTTATAAATAAAAAATATTATATCAGTGTCACGTTGCTAATTATTTGAGGCAAGAAGGTCATAACCAGAACCAAGGTCTTCCAAGTTCCAGTCAAAACCTTTTAAAATTGTTTTAACTTAACATCATCTGTTGATCATCTAGAAAATCTAAACATTGAGATGAGTCAACAGGAAGATGAGTTTTGCTTTTTTTATTTACCTTTTTATTTATGCATTTGTTTTTTGGGGAAGATTAATATGTACAGTGGGAATGATATAATTAAATACAGGATAAAGGGAAAAAGACTACAATAGATGAGAAATACATTGTAGCCAATGATAGTTGACTCTTTAAGTAGCAATTATTGGAAATACTTACTGTATTATCCCTGAATTATCTCTTCTGTTTATGCTGAAGATAAATAGACCCTGTATTCAGCAAAAATTTAGTGTCTAAAACAATAAATACACAGCTGTCAACCCCACATAGAAAAGGGTTACTGTTTCATGAAATGGGCTCATCTGGGGCTCTGAGTGAGTATTTCACTGCTGAAAAACACATACCTATATTAGATGATCAACCTTCCCAGTATAGGCATGAACTATTCCAAAACTAACACTAATATGAAAATTGTACTTTCCTTATGTGTAACCTATCTATCATATGTCTTGCAGTTCTACATATATTCCAAACACTCAAAAATAGCTTCTAAAAACATTTAACACTTTTTCTTACCCCCTCAATTTTAAACCACTTCCAAATAATATGATTAAGACTACTTATTTTACTTCTTTCTATGGTGAAGGCAGTATGGGGAAACCAACAATAAAGAATTTCACAAACTGGTTAAAGTAAACTACATTTTAATTTGCAACCATGTGTTGCATGAATAACTCAGGATTCAACAAAAACTCAGAAAGGACAATTTATAGCACACACACACACATAGTTATTTATGAATAGTCCTCATTTATTTAGCCATATTTTACCTTTTCAAAGGTTTATATTACTGACAAAATAAAAGCAACAAATGTAAAACACTGTGCTATTTTGATTTTCCTGGACAATTCAATTTTGCTAAATGTTGATTTTGTCTAAATCCATCAAGCATCTGCCATATATACTCATTGTGAAAACCTAGATTTTTGTGTATCACAGAAAACACTTTTGTTTTAGAATATTAATCATGAATTGCTTTGAAGAAAGATGTTAGTTGATCTTATATTTAAAGATGGTACACTGGTAAAATAACCAACATTTATAACAATAATGAACAATATTAGGCTTTGAGCCCATTAAAGCTTTATCTCTTTCAGTCCGGCTTAGGATGTAATTTCAAACATAGTCTATACACATGTACATCAAAAAATATTAAGTAAGAAAATTATACCAATCATTCAATCTATTAATAACAAAGCAGCTCCAAAACAAAACACTTGAGACCTAGCAGAAAGACAATTAAGACTCATTAGCAGTCTGACACATTTCTGATAAAATGACATCCACTGTCATGGTAGACATGAGGGTTGGCTGAGTGCTATGCAGTCCTTACACGCATAACACTGGCTCCCAGGATCCAGGATCTCCTTGAACATCACATACTCTAGTCCAGAGACACCAGCATGTGATAACATCTGCCATTTAACTCAACTGATGTTTCCCAAAATTAGATGGTTTGATCATGACTGCTCAACCAAAGCAGAAAAGGAACATAAAAATGCATGTTTTTAAAAAATCAGCTAAGATTACATGAGATTAATGGTTCCATCTTATTTATCTTTATATTTCCAGTGCCTAGCATGGTGCTATTAAATGCTAATACTTACAGTCAAGTCATTAATGTCAGATTGCATTAAATAAATTAACTAGAGCCCCATCACTGTTGCTAATCTGTTGTATAAAGTTAAACAGCCTATTTCAACTCCTTGAACTTCTGTTTCAACATCCAAAAATTGAGAATTGTAATAATACATTATAATAATATCCCCTCCCCCACCAAGAATGAAATGACATTAATGCACATGAACATACTCTTTGAACTTTAACATACAGTTTTCTGAATACCTGTATTTGTGTTGCTATTTAATATTTTATGAATTTTAAGAAGTGTCACATTTGTAATTGACATTATTCTGTTCAATACATGGTTAGATTTATCTAACAAATGTTAGTAGGTTTTTCTCTCAAGAGTTTTAATAATGTTTCAATGTCAATGAAAAATGGTTTGCAAACACTACATTTAGCCCATTTGGCTTTATTACAAAAAGATTGCTTATCATTATTTTTTTAGTGTAAATAAAAGAGAGTGTTCCAGACTAAGGATTCAAATAACAAAAAAGCCACTAAATCTGACATTTCTGTATATGTCTACACAGCATGTGTTCCATAATACAGAAGGTCCTATTCATACGAGAGACCATTGAACCTCACCAGAGAGAAAACAAGTGAACACATTTGTCTTTACAGCAAAATATCAGGGTCTGTGACAGCCAATCTAAACAGGAATAAAAAGGAAGTGGTTTATATAGCACAAAACAGTGCAGTATTGGCAACTTCACCCAGTTTAATAACATAAATTTCTAGACATGCTGCAAGCAAATTTATTCCTGGAAGAGAATAAAGTCCATTCTCCTCACCTTTGAAAAAAAAAGCCATCTCCTCCTGTGGAAAGAGATTAGTGTTAGAGATCATAGAAAAAATTATACCAACAGGAAAATATATAAACAGCTATGGATAAAAAATGGACCAATGGTGATGAGAAATCAGTAACTGTGTGGTGTTTGTGAAAAATGGGAGAAAAGGCCCATTGAAGCAAGAAAGAGATGACGGTAGAAATTACTTGAGTTTTTCCACATTCCCATCAGATATGAAATTACTTGAGTTTTTTTCACAATCCCGTCAGATATTAATCTTTGGGATTTGGGAACAAGAAGTGAGAATTTCCTAAACCAGAAGTCCCCAAGCTCCAGGCCATGGACTGCTACTGGTTACAAACTGGGCCACACAGCAGGACATAAGCAGCCAGAGAGTGAGCAAAGCTTTGTCTGAATTTACAGCCACTCCCCATCACTCACATTACCACCTGAGCTCCACCTTCTGTCAGATCAATAGCAACATTAGATTCTCATAGGAGCATGAACCCTGTTGTGAACAGTGCATGCAAGGAATCTAGGTTGCACACTCCTATGAGAATCTAAAGCTTGATGATCTGAGGTGGAGTTGAGGTGGTAATACTAGAGCAGGGGAGCAGCTGCAAATACAGATTAACATTAGCAGTAGGGGTGGGGAGGGGAAAAAAAAAAAAACCTTAGCAGTGAGGTTTGACTGCACAAACTACCACCTTCCTCTGTCCCTCAGAAAATGTGTCTTCCACAAAACCAGTACCTGATGCCAAAAAGGTTGGGGACCACTGCCCTAAGCCACAGGTTATTCACAAACTACTCCAAATTTTTATACTATTTACTCATTGGTAAATATGTTCAAATGTTAACTAGGTTAAAAATATTGTTTAATGGTATTTACAAAGAATTTTAGCCTATAGCAAATAATCAAAAGACTAGAAAACAACAGCAAGCTTCATTGGCTTGTTTTAAAATATAAACATTGAGATCTGCTAGGAAGGTTAAGTATATTATTTTACTTCCAGATAATTTTACTTCTTAAAACACCCTTATAAAATGTGTATAATATGTATATAAACTTATTAACATCTATTTTATTAGCAGAAATGACTTGCTCTTGGTGGAAGATAGGGTCATGTACACACGTTTAAAACACAGAAGCAGTGATAAACAAGACTGATGGATTAAACTGTGACAGATTCCCTCCCAGATGTTTCTGTGTGATTCTCAGAAACTGTCTCCCTTAACCATTGACTCTAAATGTCAGCATTTCATACTCTCGCTTGCATTTTTAATTATTTCAAGATAATTGTAATACTTTTTCTCATGTTCCCAATGTCCTGGCTGAATTTTCTTAAGATTCAGATTCAGAAAAACATAAAGTTCCTGAAAATCACTGGGAAGAAATTCTTGGATGAAAACCCTACATGACACAAACCTCTCCCTGTCCTAGTCTTTTTTATGTCAGTAAGTGGCATTAAAAAAAGACAGACGTGCTTTTTGAGTCAAAATCAAAAGATAAGCTCTTGATTTCTCCATTTCCCTCACTTATATCCCTGTATTATTAATGCTACTTCAAAAACATCCTGAATGCATCACCATCTTTTCAGCTACAAGCCTACAATTACCACTTCTCCTTGCAAAGTGGCTTTCTGAATTCCATTTCTCACTATAATCAATTCACTGAGGAGCAGTCAATATATATTAAAACAAGATCAAGATCACATATGCATAATCTTGTAACCATATATGATTTAAACTTTGTTACCTCCAGGCTTAAAACCCACATAAGTTTCCTTTTCAATTTTACACTAAAATTTGTAGGTGACATTCCAAATTCCCAACCACTTATTTAACTTTTCAACCCCATCCTATTCTGTTCTAAGTCAGAATTCCAAACCCAGTGGAAAAGCTTTCTTTCAGTTTGAAAACATTGTAAAATAGTTCCTGGAGGTTTCACTCTGCTTGATCTCTCCCTAGATTGCTGTTCTCCTACATATCTTTACGTCATTCAGGGCTCAGCTTAGAAGTCACCACTAAGTGACTGTATTACCACTTGATCTAAAGTAGTCTACCATGTTTTGTTCTTTCTCAAGATTGTTTGGTTACTCAGGGTCTTTTGTGATTCCACATGAATTTCAGGATTTTTTTTTTTTTTTTTTTTTTTGCTGTTCTATATAAAGATGCCATTGGGGATTTTGATAGAGATTTCATTGAATCTGTAGATCACTTTGACTAGTACAAACATTTTAGCAATATGAGTTTTCCTATCTATGACATCTTTCCATTTATTTGTGTCTTCTTTAATTTTTTTGGTCAATATTTTGTAACTTTCAACATGCAAGACTTTCATCTCCTTGGTTAAGTTTATTCCTAAGTATTTTGGTGTTTTTTTTATGCTATTGTAAATAGGAATGATTTCTTAAGTTCGATTTCAATGGAATGGGAAAAATATTTGCAAAACTTATATCTGATAACAGGTTAAGCATATATATGAAACTTCTACAACTCTATAGCAAAACAAAATAAAACTGAAAACCCCAAATAATCCAGTTTTTAAAATAGGAAAAGGACTTGAATAGTCATTTCTCTACAGGAGATATACAAATGTACAACAGACATATGAAAACATGATCAAAGTTACTCGTCATCAGGAAATACAAATTAAAACCACAAAGTGCTATTGACTCTCACTTGTTAGGATGTCTACTGTTTTTAAAAATGGTAAATGTTGGCCAAGAAGTAGAGAAATTGGAACCCTAGTAAATGATTGGTAGCAATGTAAACTGGAACTGCTGTATGAAAAACAATATGAAGTTTCCTCAAAAAATTAAAAAGAGAACTACCATATGATTCCACAATTTCACTTCTGGGTAAATATGCCAAGGAATTGAAATCAAGATATTGAAAAGCTATCTGCACTACCTTGTGCATTACAACATTGTTCACAATAACCAATCTA
>CAUYQG010154576.1:0-16388 GCA_963574415.1 Tarsius wallacei
AGGCTGAGTCTGAGAGGCCTGCCGGGAATTTGCTATATTATCAGAGTACCCACTTGTCTGACTGCCTAGCCTTTCTCTAGCTACCTCCTGTCTCAGTATTTCCATTATAACTTCCTATTATGGTGACCAAGACATTTTCAGATATGAATTTCAGTTTGATGTTTTTCTTTGTTTTTTGTTTTTAGGTTTTTTTTTTCTGAGTCAAGATTTCAGTCTGCTCACTCTGTCACCTAAGGCTGAAGTGCAGTGGCATGTCATGGCTCACTGACCTCCTGGGCTCAGGCACGCCATCTGCCTTAGCCTCCTGAGTAGCTGGGACTATAGGTGCAAGCCACCATGCTTGGCTAATGATGAGACAAAAAAATCAGCTGTGTTGCTTAGGCTGGTCTTGAATTCCCAGGCTCAAGCAAACCTTTTCTCCCAAAATTCTGGGATTACAGGTATGAGCCACCATGTCCAGCCTACTCTTGTTTTTTTCTTTTTCTTTTTGTTGAGTTGGAGTCTCACTCCACTGGCTAGGCTAGAGTGCAGTGGCACAGTCATGGCCACCCCAGTGTCGACCTCCTGGGCTCCAGTGAACCTTCCACCTCAGCCTTCCAAGTAGCCAGAACTACAGGTGTGCACTACCATGCCTGGTTGATTTTTGATTTATTGTAGAGACGAGGTCTTGCCAAGTTGCCCGTGCTGGTCTTGAACCCGCAGTCTTAAGCAATTCACTCGCCTTGGCCTCACAAAGTACTGGGATTACAGGCTGAGCCACTTAGCCCGACCTACTCTTGTTTTTCATTCCTTCCTTCTTGCTTTCCTTTCTCTTGGGTCTAATGTTTATCATGAGCTGGAAGCTATCCTTGAGTGATTCTGCTTTCTCCTATTTTTATTTCCCCCAGGTGTTATTCTCAATAAGCTTATTTTATAACTATATCTATTATAGAATTAGATTCCCAGAGGACCTAACTGAGTGATATCAGGAGTGGTTTGAGAAAGCAGAAGAGGTAAGATAAGGTGTGGGGACTGGGTATCTCATTGCTCTGATGGTAATAGGGATCCCATCCCAAGAGGCACAAAAAATATAGCCAGCCTCTGATCCAGGGTGGCAGCACCATTGATAAAAATTTTACTAGTGATGACTTGGGGAAATGGTCATTTGGAATGGACTGTACTCACCAGCACAGTAGTTCAGGCATTTAAAAATTATGGGAGAGTAATGCAAACAAGAAACATTTATATTGACTGGTTATCATTCGGTTTTATTGATATCAGACATAGTGGCAATGAAAGCTGAGGACAGTAGGCAAGCAATTCAAATAGAGTATAGAGGCGAGATGCTTTTTTTTTCTTTTTTGTATCTTAAAGTGAAGCCTTTATTATCTGCAATGAGAGAGCAGAACAAAGCTGAAGATAACTCAGGATATTATACTTTGATCAACCAAACTTCAAAGTAACTCATTGCTCAACAGAGGCAGGTCTGTTATGCCAAGATTGAGCCTTCATAAGGAAAACCTGGACCCTGACATACAGAATGGAGACATCTGAGTCTCTGAGTATTTTGGCTCCTCACATTACTCTGAACTTACAGAACCTATAGAGATTGTCTATTTCTCCGGTTACAGACTAACAATCCCCAAATACAGAAAGATACTGTGAAACTTTGTCATCACCCTTTTCATGGCCACTAGTTTGATAATTAGGGCTAAATCACAGCATATTCGAATCAATGACATGCTAGGACTAATAAGGAAGAAAGAGCTTTATATTAAAAGACCTGCAGAAATTAACCATTCGCTTTGTGGAAAGGAACATAACATAAACTGTAACATTTTATTCACAGTACATCATTTCAGGATGTGGACTTTAACATGCTAGCACAGACCTCAGGAGATGTTGCAAAATTGCTGGTAAGGTGTCTCATAGAAGCCTGGAGAAAGACAACTCTTATGCTGAGCAAAATTGAAATGCCCAAATTGCTGTGACAGACAGTGAAAGAAGAGATAAAAAGGTTCAGAGAAGTGGCCATTCTGGAATGGATATGTTATATTATGTGAGGCCAAAAAAACCACCAGAGGATTATGTTCCAAGATTATCCATGAAGGCTGTTGGGAATATTCTGGTGAGAGAAACACTAACATCACTCAGAAGTACTGGCCAGGGATGACTACAGGAGAACCTGACACTGAACTTGGCATGTTGATAGCAGTGGAGGTAATGGTGCATCAAAACAATAAAGGTTTTATGGCAACTCTTTATGACCCAAAGCTTAGGGATTGGTCAAAATTACTATGAGTGACAAGGCTGGAGAAATATTCAAGCCGAGACTGACGCATAGAAAGTCGAGAAGATGGGTAACAGGACATAGCATATATAAGAAAATATGTTATAACAAACCATGTTCTACTGAATATACATAATTAAAATAAAGCCAAGATGGATGATTAGGAGGCTAAGGGCAGTGACTTAAATAGAGTCATGAACCTTTACCCAATTTCCAAAAGTAAATCAGTTTTCAGACTCAGAATGCATTGATTGAAGTGTATAGTCCCAAATGGAAGGGCCCAGCAACTCCATAAAGATTCCTCCAACTTTTCCCCAAAGCAACCTGTAGTTGTTTACTCAGAAGATACACTAGGGAATAGAGATACCCAGGCATTTCAAGAACAATTGAATACAGAGTATGGGTCAGTACTGATACTCTTTCATGAAGCATAATCATGGCTTCTCCATTAAAGTAAGGGCATACAGAAAACAAGTAATTTTGGAGTCATGACCAAAGTTTGATGTAAATTTGATCTACTGGTCTGAATATTCACCTGGTGACTTTATCCTTCAGGCCCTGAATGTATAATTGAGGTAAAATTCTTGGCAGTTGGAATATAATCCATACTGATCTATGAATTCAGGGCTATTCTGAGAGTAGGGTGGGGTCAAGCCTTCGACACTGCCACCAGATTCACCCTGATAAAAATCAAAACCTATATTTCCTCTCTAAAGGGACAGAAGGCAGAACTTTGTTCTACCTTTAAAGATCTAAGCAATGCATTGTGGTAATTCCTATCATATCTCTTTAATTGAAGGGATTCTGGAGAATGATCACAGAAAATCACAGTGTCAATCACTGGGTAGTCTCAATCATAGATGCCATGATAAACATGCTTATGCCAATAAATATGTCTGCAGGTATATGGCATGTGACCATCAGCTTGACAAATATGTGTCTAATGTGAACAAAGGATCAAAAATTATTCTCATGTCCATGAATTGAACTACAATATACATTTTGTTTTTTCCCAGGGGCCTATTAACGGTCATATTCTGTCATTAGACAGACCCCAAGATGTCTGAGTCATCTGGACACCCCACAGAACATCACATGGATCCACTTCATTCGTGTGTTTTAACCATGTTACCTTAGGTGATGTATGAAGCCAGGTGTAGATCAAGACAGAGAAACCTGCAAGTGTTTACAAGTTTGTTCTACTCACAGCTCCTGCATGCTGTGCAGGACCACTGGAGTATGTCACAAGGGGGAAGGACCCTGAGGGTGAAACACTTTATTGTGGTTTCTGCAAGTACAAAAGGGTGAGGCAGGGCAAGTAGGTTTATTATTGACTAATGTGAGTAATTTCAGCAGCCTCCAAAGCACAGGGGCTATTGCTGGTTGTCTGGCACCTGACCCTGAAGCAATTAGAGCTGGTACATAGTGGCTCACAGTGTGAAGGCTCACTGAAAAAAATGGTTGAAGGACGAACTTAATTAGTTGTTCAAGAAGGGCAACTGACTGTCCTTTAGTTAGTGTGTCAAAACTGGGTCAAGACAGAACACATAAAAATCTGTTACGCCACAGTATCATGATGATCAGATCAGAAAGTATAATATGTCTGTATCTATCACTCATGAGCAGTAGCAAATGATGTGACTAATGGCGCAAGAACATGGAAGAAAAAGAAATGGACGGGCTCGGTGGCTCAGCCTGTAATCCCAGCACTTTGGGAGGCCAAGGCGAATGGATTGCCTGAGCCTGCAGATTCAAGACAAGCTCGGGCAACTTGGCTTTTCTAGAGACCTCATCTCTAGGAAAAAAAAAAAAAATTAGCTGGGCACAGTAGCGCATGCCTATACCTCTGGCTAGTTGGAAAGCTGAGGCGGAAGGATCTCGGGAGCCCAGCAGGTCAACACTGGGGTGGCCGTGAGCATGCCCACTACACTCCAGGCTGGGTGACAGAGTGAGACTCCAACTAAAAAAAACCCCCAAAAACAAAAAAAGAAAAACAAAAAAGGAATGTCAAAGGCAAATAGATGTGAATGCCTGGTGAAAATACAAGTGTAAATATGTTTGCATCACATGTTAATTTCCACCGGAAATCATCCATGTTGGAAAAAAACTTATAAAATCAAGCTGACAAAATTATGATCAGTTGATATTATCCTGTTGTCATCTTCACCTACTCCAGAAATGACAACATGGGCACATGAGTAGAGTGGACAATGGCAACATGGAGGCAACATATGGTCTAATAGCATGGACTCCCAATATCAAGGTCTACCCCTTGTCACATCTTCTGTATCTCTATCCTGTCTGCAACAAAGACCAATGCTGAGCTCCTATTAAGCTACTGATTTTCTTTACGGAAGGGATCATTGAAGTATCCTCACTGAAGTAAACAATTATTCTGGGTATAAATTTGCCTTTCCTGTCCATCTGCCATCAGGCCAGCTCCAACATCCAGGGTAATGGAGTGATTAACCCACAAATATAAAATCCCCCCAAAATAGTATTCAACCAAAAAAACACTTTATAGCAAAGGAGGTACAGATGTGGGCTCATGACATTGGGACTCACTGATTCTATCCCATAATGCCCTATCCAGATTCAGCTGCTTAATAGAGTGTTGGGATAGCCCAAAGTTGTAAGCGGAGGCAATACCCTGCCAAGATGAGGTGGCATTCTTTATAGTCTATTTATAGTGGATTTTTTTTTTTTTTGAGTAGGAAGAATGCAGAACTTTAGTAACCAATGGTTGGTTGCAGGAGCTGCCTTACTTGCTGTCTTTCGGATGTCAGCAAATGTGGACTCTTCAGGGATAGAGGGTCTGATCCTTAACTGTTGTGCACTTTTGCTAAAGGGCATGGCAAGCATCCCATTTAACCACAAACTAGTGTTGCCTATTGGGCACTTTGTACTCCTTGTATTCAGGAAGCTAGGGAAGAGGAGCCCTCTTCTGGTTGGGTAATTGAACCTGATCAGCTGGAAGAAGGAGGGCTATTGTAAAGTGATGAGAGTGGGGAGGAAAATGTGTGGATCACCCACCCAGATGCCTCTTATTATTCCATTACCCAGCTGTGAATATGAATTGACAAATGTAACAAAAATGGTCTCAGAATAGCATGTTTATCAGAGGCTCTGTCATAAAGACACGTTTGGGTCTTACCACTAAGTAAGCCAGTGGATCCCATAAAGGAGGGAAGCCAAGGTCAAAAAATTTAGAATGGACTGTATAGATTGTGACACCAATAGCAATTATAGGAATTGGGGCTAGAGTTCCATCTTTCTCGGTTGCCAGGAATACTTTCAATAGGATTGGTATCAGCTCCTACTTGTATGCATTGTAGAATTCTGCTAGAAACCATCTGGTCTAGGTTTTTTTTTTTTTTTTTTTTTTTGATAGGTAGTTTTCTTATGACAAAGCTCATTTCCTATGTATCTTATTAAAATCCCCCTTCTGCTGGGTGCAGTGGCTCATGCCGGTAATCCTAGCATTTTGGGAGGCGGAGGTGAGAGGATTGCCTGAGCTCAGCGATTCGAGACCAGCCTGAGCAACATGATGAGACCTTGTCTCTACAATAAAATAAAATAAAAATTGACTGGGCGTGGTGGCGTATGACTATGGTTCCAGCTACTTGGAAGGCTGAGGTGGAAGGATCACCTGAGCCCAGTGGATCAAGGCTGAGGTAGCTGTGAGCGTGCCACTGCGTGGGTGACAGAGTAAAACACTGACTCAAAAAAAAAAATCTCTCTTCTACATTTTCTTCAACAGAAGCCCACTAGAACCCTGGAGGAACTTCTTCCTCCACATGTAAGTAGAAGTTGGTTCACATGACACAACAGTAGGACCGTGGCAACCATGGAGATGCACCCCTTGGATATTTCTCTGAATAATGTAATTAGCTTACAGTATTCAGCCTCAGTACCTTCAGAACTTTCCTTAGGTGGTGAGATGTGGCCATGTTCTTAGGTAGCCCAAGATAATAAGTGACTGTGGTAAGTTTACTATGGACCTGCTCTTTTTTTTCCAATGCAGGACGTGTTTGATAGACAATCTTTCTCTGGAGCTTCTCATTGAGTTGACTTTGTCAGCTCTGCTTTTTGATGTTCTAACTGCTCAGTCTTTCTTACTTCACCCTTTCTCATGTGTCATATCAGCTCTGAGGGGCTTTCCTGTCCAACTCTTCTTTCCCCCCTTTATCTCTTACCCATGTTATCCCCCCAATAAACTGTGTGGACTTTCCAGTTCAATGTCTGCTTCCCAGAGGACGCAGAGGCACAACTTTGCCAGACTCACAACTTACAGGAAATGAAGTTCTTCTCAATGTTTGAGTTAATAAATCATTAAAATGTTGATATCGAACACTATAGTTTAGAATTTACTGTATCTACAAACCTCTGTAAGCCTTCTCTGGTAAGCAGTGTTACTTTCTCACAAATCGCATGAATTGTAATTCTCCAATTTATACCAAACTCTCCTTTTTTTTTTTAACTTTTGTGACACAATCTAAAACTAGAATTCATTGCACCCAGTAAACTGTATTATATGACCACAAGTATTGAAGCACTTATTGCAAGTGTTGGTAATAGAAGTCAGATCATAGCGTGAAAGGGGCTCTTGTATGAATGTGCATCAGAGCATATTTCTGAAATGAGTAATCTAAAAGCATTTTAACCGCAGATTTTCAGGAGAGTAATTGAAAGAGCTACTCTGGTATTAACCTTTACTCCTGCTAAACTTCCATCTCAAGTAATTCTAATTATGAGTAAGTGTCTGGCAAACAATTTATCAAGGCTTTACCATTCAATTTAAAATCCAACTGATTCATCTTTCTCAAAGCACACAAACTTTTTTAGGAAAATTAATTTTAAAATGGTGTTCTTAGTAAGGAGATAAAGGAAAGCTAATAATCTTTCTGCTACTTTTAGAAAAAAATTCTTTATTTCTTTTCTATTTATTTTTGTAACAGGTCAAAACTGAGAAAAAAAGTTTTGTTTTGTTTTGCATGAGAAAACAGAATGTATCCAAATGAGGTAACACAAAGTTTTGTGAAACAAATTCATGTATCAAACACATTTTTCTCTATACTCAAACCGCTCTTCTGTTATGACTTGAAGTTTTGGAGTCCATAATGGACAAAAACACAGAAAACATTTATTTGCAGAAATAGTTCTATAGAAAATTCTGGAAAAAGAAGATTTGTTTAGTACAGTAAATATAGAAGCATTTATTTTGTCAACAACCTACAAAATATCACTATTGCAGTGCTATTATGAAAAGCAAGATCTATAAAGCAGTGATTATTAAATACAAGGACAGAAAAGCCTAGCAATATTTGCATTTTTCCTTAGGTAGAAATGAGAAGCAAAGTTTTATGATTAGCATGAGTGGAGACTTTTCTGGAGAAACTGTATCTGAGTCTCTAATTATAGCTCAATAGCAGAATCTTAACCAAAGAGGGCAGTTTGCATTTCCATAGGAGTTATGCACAATATGAAGTTAGAAATTTTATAATAAAAATAAAAAGCCTGTGGATTGACCAGCTGAAAGTCGTTTCACTTCTTGGCATATTACTTGTAGAAGCAAACCAAGAGGATGACAATTTTAGTACAGCCAGACCTCATAAACATGTCCAGGTGGCTCAGTCATTCCAGTCTAGATTTAAACACTACTATCCAATATATTAACAATGCAAGTTAAAACTTTAATTTGGAAAATTTTTTTTTTAAGCCTGAGTGAAAATTTGGCAAAGTGCATGAAATAAAATGGTTGAAGTTTCTGCTGGAACTTTCTAAAATATTAATGAAAAGGAGAAAGAAAAACAAAACAAAAGCCCAAGCCAATTTTGTTTTAATTTTGAAATATTATCAATAGAAAAATCTGGCCAAAAAATGTTTTAACATCGTTAAAATTGTGTACTGGGCAGATTCTGACTCATGATAGCTATAGATTTAATCGTATTAAATTATAATACATGTGTAATCTTTACATGTTAATGTAAAAAGAGACACATAATACAAAATACTTTTTAAAACATAAGGCTTTTCTCTCTCACCTTTGGATTTGAAAAGCTGAAAAATGGTTTTAAATACCCTCAATCAGATATAATAGTATTTGGAATATAAAAATATAAGAAAGAGGCGCATCAGCTAATGTATACCCTGCAAAACACTCATTCTTTTGGGATTGATTCTTTTGTTTCAGTGTTTGCTATAGAAAGATATGTTTGTAAATATTAGCACTAACATAGAAAACTCAACAAAGTTGTGTTCTCTTGCAATTTACAGTATAGTGAGGAAGCTTGTTAATTAAAAATATGTGCATATATATACTTAGAAACAAAATAAATGTACAATAAATAAATCAACTGATAGTTACAACGGAGAATAGAGTAATTCCAGGGATTATAGTCAGAGCAAAATTCCTGAGGTAGGAGATGATAATGTTTTAGGAGAAAATGAACTAAAACTCCCACTGTGAAAAGCATGTGGAAACTGCTAGGTTAAACATTAAGTTGGTTCCTTTGTTGTAGAATCTCTTGCAACTATTGAGATTTTAATATATGTCCTCACTCTGCATGAGAAAAGAGGAATACAATACTGCACTCATTTGATAATGATCAGTTTTTTCCTGAGCACCTTAGAGGGCGTCTTCTCTTCTTAGGAGGAGGAGAATCTTCCTAGTGGCTCTCAGCTAGTAGTTGCTCTCTCACCAAAAGAAATGAAGGTGAACACGTTTCTCCTGTAGAGACACAAGGAACAGATTATAAAATGTAAGAGAAGTTACACAGAACTGAGTTTAAGACACAGCCTTTACAGTAGAAAGCAATTCATGAAAACAAGAAAAAAAAAAACTAGTAATGCTGCTCTGACAAGTACGAAATAAATACTTGTTAGTATTTGTTATATGGGAAATAAAACAAATTCAATAACAACAGAGAATAAATTTAAAAATCGAACTCATTATATAATTGGTACTAGGAGCTATAGGTTGATAAAAATTGTACCTTTTCTTTCCCTTTTGTGTACAGAGCCAATTGAGAGATAAGCCACAGAAGTCAGAATGCTGGGGAGAAAGATGCCAACTGTGTTACTGATGGAGGCTCGAGGGGAGTATATAGCTTAAACAGGCAATTACAATGGGTCTTCTGTTACTTGACCCAGAATTAACATGCCTACCCAGTCATTAAAAAGCAAAACCAAACCAAACAGGGACTATTTAGACTGCCTCTGCAGGGGAAACATAGCTCTTAACCATACCACATGGCTGAGGACAGATAAAAAGCACTTTCTCTGCAGGTAGAGAGATTTAAAGAATGCCAGAAACATTGGACTGAGCTTACTTTTGTTCTTTCTCTTGAACTCATTGATAAGTGACTTTTCCTCTTTTGGTGATAGTGAATGAGCAAAACAGAGGTAAGGGGAGAAAAGTCAGAATGCCCTTCCTTGTTGGTCGTTTTGCACTTGACTGCTGCCAAGTGCAGGGAGTTGACCATCCGGCAACCAGAAGTTCACTCAGCAAATCTCTGCTGGAGTAGGATACTCAAAGGGAAGTGAAAGTTCTCTTAGCAGTGCCTCTTTCTTTCACACTCATGAATCAGATATGCCACACCTCCCTTCAAAGAGAGGGTGGTGCAAAGGCATTTACTTTTCTGTGGAGTAAAATTACCCCTTTCTGTGGAGAAGGGGTATGTTTTGCCCTAAAGATTGTCATGGAAAAGAAAAAGAAAAAACTTAAAAAAAAAAAGGACCGTGTATTAGTCAAGGTTCTCCAGAGAAGCAGAACCAATAAGAGAACTATATCTATATATTATCAATATCTATGCATTGACAGACAAAGAGAGATAAAGATACAGAGATTTATCATAGAAATTGACTCACATAATTATGCAGGCTAAGAAATTTCATGATATGCCATCTGCAAGCTGGAGAACAAGAAAAGCTAGGAGTATAATTCAGTTTGAGTTCAACAGGTCCAAGAACCAGGAGCTCGGATGTCTGAGAACAGAAGATGAATGTCTCTGCTCAGAGGGAAAGAAAATTCGCTCTTCCATCTTTTTGTTCTTTTCTGGCCTTAAAAGATTTGATGATGCTCACCTACAATGGTGAGGGCAGATCTTCTTTGCTCAGTTACCAACTCAAATGCCAATCTCTTCCCTCAACACTGTCACAGACTCATTCAGAAATATATTGTTTACTGCCTAGGTATCCCTTAGTCCACTCAAGTTGATACATAAAATTAATCATCACACAAGGAAACAACCTTATAAATTAAGTGGAATCAAAGCTACAAAGTATGGAAACAACTTCAAGTTATTTTTATTTTTTATAAAGATGGGGTCTCATTATGTTGCCTAGGCTGCTCTTGGACTTCTGGTTTGTTCAAGTGATTCTCCCGCCTCAGTCTCTCAAAGTGTTGGGACTGTAAGCCTGAGCCACCATGCCCAGCCCTGCATTTTTCATTTTTCATTTTTATTTTTCATAGATACGAGGTCTCATTATGTTTCCCAGGCTGATCTCAAAAAAAAAAAAAGTTTTAACATACATATTTTTAAAAACATAAAATCTCAATTCTCATGTTTGCAGAAACTGCATATGACCCCAGAACATATTAACTCATAAATGAGGGAACAAGGAGGATGGCAAAGTTGCACTTAAGAATGCACTCAAGAATTTTTGAGAACTAGAGACTGATATATTCACTTGTGTTATAGGCTGAATTGCACCCCCAGTTCCTTAAATTCATATGTTGAAGTCCTGTACTTCTAACATCATAATGTGAGCTTATTTGGCAATAACATATTTGAAGATATAATTAGTTAAGTTAGAATGAGGACATTAAAGTGAGCCTTAATGAAATATTTTTATAAAATGATTAGCATCTTTTTATAAATCGGCAATTTGGACATAGAGACAGATACACATAAAGGGAGATGATGTGAAGAGACACAGGGAGAAAGTGGCCATCTGTGAGCCAAGGAGAGAGTCCTGGAATAAATCTTTCTCTCACAGCCTCAGAAGGAATTAACTTAACCAAAATCTCATCTCTGGACATCTAATACCCACAGCCATACATGTATACATTTCTGCTGTGTAAACCACTCAGTTTGTGACACTTTGTTACAGTAATCCTAGCAAACTAATACAGATGGCAAGAACTCAGATTTGGAGTCAGTTAATAAAATAGCAATGATAGCATTGACAGAAGGAGAGGTACGAATGCTTAAAATAATAACCGTGTAGAATTTCGCTTAACCAAAAAACAAATTATAAATTATAACAATAATAAAGACTAAAATGAAATAAAATTTCCTTTGCCTAAAAGATTTTCCCATTGCTTTTGTCTATAACTTTGATGATTAAATTGATCACATATGAGAATTTTATATTTCAATACGTTGCGTTTTCCTCAATATAATAATTTAGTAAATGGTTACATAGATTATTCAGAAAACAAAAATTGTGTCTGAGTTCATGTCAATTAGTTTTCTTTTATGGTTTTCTACATATTTATTAAACATTTTTCTTCAGGTATTACAAAGCCAGAAACATATGAACTGATTTTGCCCTAAGGAGATAACCGTTCAAATAATAATAACAAATACATGGCATCGTTTTTGAATCTGTCAGACAATCAGTTTCACAGAACTCTATGCTAGTTCTATAGGTTAATAAAGTTGTATTTCTGGGTAACTCATATTTGGGAATTTGCTAATTAATAATTACTTTATCAGTTATTTGTTAAACACTTAGCAAATATTTGCAAAACTTTGAGCAATTGCCTCTTTTTAGTTCCATATTATACATAGGGAATTTTGACACCAGAATCTGAATTAGTCAACGTTTCTTATAGTCACTCCTGAGATCAGGGATATTTTTAGGTAGGGAGTAGCATACCCTACCTGACTACACTGTCTCCTCTTTAGCACACCATCAACAGAACTATATTCACTGCTTATGAGAACTGGATGTTCAAGTGGGCTATGACAATTTCCATTTTTTACTAACCCTATTCACCTGCTTCTCATCACTGAATATGGACAAATAACAAAGATTTAAAATTTTGAAAGAATTTTGATATGGCAAAAAGACCAAAATATATAAGCAGTAAATAAAATCCAGAAAATTAAAGAGGTGACGTGGAAAAGAACATGTATGATAAAAATAATTCATATGAAGAGAGAGAATTGCAAGAAGACCACATCTATGACTAAAAAAAAAAAGGTTGCAATTAAAAAGTAGGTATTCAGCATCTAGCAATATAATTTTGAATATTTTACAATGAAACATAATAAAAACAGCAAAATTGCTAACAAAGGAGCTATACCTGATGACTGATGTAATAAAGTAAGTGCCAAAAATCATGAAATAATTTTGGAGCATAATGAAAAGGAAATGTGAGAGAAAAGTTAAGACTCATAGAAAAAAGATACAAAAGTTTCATTGTCTTTTCGTTTATTTAGCAAATATTTATGATGACTCTGTGAGGTGCCAGACATTATTCTAATGCATTCAAAAAGACAGTGACCCTTACTCTCAGAGAGCTTATATTATAATATGGATAGCCAGGCAATTAGCAATAGATACATCAAACCAGTGAACTATGTAGAATTTTAGAGAGTGGAGAGGAAGTCTAGCATCTGAAAGGAATTTGCCAGTAACAGGATGGAGGACAGTTTGCATTTCAAATAAAGTGATGTGACAGACTTCATTTACAAGTTGGCAAGGGTGTGACATTTCAGCCAAATTTTTGGTGTTGAGAAACTTGGGCGATGTAGCCATTAGTCTCCATATGGAGAGATATCTTCCAATTTGATCAAAAGATATAATCAAATTAATAATGAAAATATGTTTCATTTGGCTGAGATGTGTATCTTTTGTTTAAATAAGTCAGTCTCATTTCAAATAAGATTAATGGAGGGAAAACAAAGCCCATATCCAGCTACACATTGATGTTACAGAAAAAATAAATAAATAAATAAAAGACAAATTCCAAAAAGCCATGAAAGAAAAATAAATCATGAAGTTCCAAGAACCATGATAATCAAAGGGATGATTAAATGTTAAGTATAATTTTCTTGTACCAAGTAACCAAGTAACCAGTCCCATTTTATTATGTATTAGCTGCATAAAAAACTATGTTCTTTTGTTTCAGTCCTCGGTTTTCTTATGTACAGATGGGAAAAAGATTAGTCCTTAGCCATAAAGATTTGTTGTGAACAATAAATGAGAGATTATAGCTAAGGCATTTAGGAGTGCTCCTGTCGAACTATGTGTATTACGCATGTTAGTTCTTCCTCTTCTTTTCTTCCTCATTCTCTCTCCATTCGTTTTCTGCCTCCTCATGCTTTTCCTCCTTTCCTACCTGTCTTTCCTTTCTTTCCTTCTTCTTGGCTTCCAGAAGATGTTTAAAAAAAAAAAAAAAAAGGTTGATCTGGGCATGTTTAATTTCTGAAAATCACCAGTCAGATATGTTGCTTCCTCACACCTTGAAGAAGAGTAAGAAAGGGAAACACAATAAGGCCAGAAATGTTTACTCAACAATATTCCATTACAGGAAGTGGAAGTTCCATATTTAAAGTAATGTGAACTTAATAAACAGATGTTTTTGGCTAATAAACGTCTTAATAGATGCCTGGATAAAAGTTGATGCAATTAGGCATTTTATATGAGTACCTATGTGTATGTGCCTAAGCACTTGTGTTTATAATTATGTACATTGTCTATCTAATACTGAAATTAATAATTGATTAAGTTAGTTGACCAAGTGCAAGAGTAACAATTTGTTTCAACATTTGAAATCAAATGAAACAAAAGTAACATTTGAAATCAAATGAAACAAAAAGTGCTGTTCTTTTACTATTTTCTCTACTTCAGAAATACCAGAAAAAGAGGACATTAGACTAAATGTGAACAGTAGATAGATAGGTGGCTAGATAGATAGATGTGGGAGATAGTATACACAGATAGTTATATAAATACCAGATTTACTGCTGATAATTCTTTGATCCTGCTTTTTTAGTATGTGCATTTTTGTAAAAAAAAAAAAAAGTTTATTCAGTGGAGTTGAGAGAGGAGATGGTCAGAAGTTGGTTAGGCAGACAGAGAGGGAGGGTCTCAAGGAGACTTAACACCTGCAGGAACACCCCCGTGCACCACCCCCATTTTATAATTATTGGCTGGAAATGTGGTTAGTATTGTTAAGGACATCCTTTCCACCCAGGATGTTCTGCTTAAAGGGACGTTTTTCTGTTTAAACGCAGGTGCAGTAGCTTAACTAAATGTCCTAACTTGACCTTGGCTTATTATAGTATCATTAACATAGCATTTGCATTGTGGTTTTATCCCTCTCCCCCCATCTCAGTGGACTTTTCTGTGGTACTTATGGGTAATATTCAAGAAGGAGTAACTTTGGTCAAGGACCCACAGGCACAATAAGAATTGGGTTTCAGGAAGTAAGGGGCGGATGAGATGTAAATGAGAGAAACGCCCCCAGAAAAGATAAGGTAAAAACCATACACACACACACATACACACACACACACACACAAACTCCTAGCACCTAGTAACCCATTTCAGGCCCTCTCTCTTCCCTGGAGAGAGCTTTGTTGCTTAATAAACTCCTTCTTTCACTCATCCCTTTGGTGGCTGCGATCCTTAATCTTTCAGTTGCAGGACCAAGGTTGCTGATTTAAGCTGATAGTGGAGTTCAAAACTCCTGCAATAGAGATGATCAATTACTTATACTAGGTAAGCAAAGAAAATTTTCTCTCGTATTCGCTATATTAAGTTTCGACTTTTACAGATTGAATAGACAATTTTTAAAAAATACCTCATTTTCTTATTTGAGATCTTGTCCTGTGTTCCATATATTTAGGATATATTCCTGAATACCAATAAGGAGAGAAAACTCTAGTATCAATTAAGAAAAAATTATAAAATAAACTCTTTCGAGGTGAATTCTTATATTATCTGTTGGAGTCGAACTGGGGGATCTTTCTAGAAGAACCCTTATAATATTTTGTGGTATAATCTGAAAGATTGCATATGGTAAACAAACAAAAAAGAAATATTTCCTTAAAAATATTCCTAGGAGTTTGAGACCAGCCCAGGTAACTTGGCAAGATCTCGTTTCTTCAATAAATAGAAAATTAACTGGGCTTGGTAGTGCATGCCTGTAGTTCCTGCAACTTGGAAGACTGAGGTGGGAGGATAGCAGGAGCCCAGCAGGTCAACGTTGGGGTGGCCGTGAGCGTGCCATTGCACTACAGCCTGTGTGACGGAGTGAGACTCCAACTCAAAAAAATAAAGATAATCCTAGGATTTCAAACACTGAAAATGACTAAGGTTCTCAATTTTTCTGCCATGAAAACCATATAAAATCCCAGCCATTTTTGACATTGTAGAAACTTGGGAATGATTGGTTATATGTGGGAAATCTCAAGAATGTTCTTTTTTTTTTTTTTTGGTCTGACCTACGAGAGGCCCCTTCGCACTTTTGTACTTCAGAGAACGTGGTCTGTAAGTTAAAAAGAACATTAACTGAGAACTTAACCACAAATCTTTTATGTTCACAACATGTCTGCATGATGCTATAGATGGTATTTAAAGAATGACTCAATGAAAAACTAATACAATTCCAGATTAGGGACTTATATTATAATGCTGTAAATGCATACTATTAGCTCAGAGACAAGAAATGTTAGATACGCTCTTTAATCATCTCAAAGATATTTCATGTATTTTGTATATACACACACACACACACACACACACACACACACATATATATATATATATATATATATTTTTTTTTGAGTTGGAGTCTCACTCTGTCGCCCAGACTGGAGTGCAGTGGCCGCTGCCGGCCACCGCAGCCTCGACTTACTGGGCTCTGGCGATCCTTCCACCTCAGCCTTGCAAGTAGCTGGAACTACAGGCGCGCGCTACCACACCCGGCTAATTTTTTGATTTATTATAGAGATGAGGGCTCACCAAGTTGCCCAGGTGGGTCTCGAACCTGCAGGTTTAGGCAATCCACTCACCTCAGCCTCCCAAGGCGCGGGATTACAGGCTGAGCCACCGAGCCCGGCTGTATTTTATATATTAAAGGTGCATTCATCTGATAAAT
>CAUYQG010154577.1:0-11536 GCA_963574415.1 Tarsius wallacei
GTCTGTAAGGAGAGGGTGTGATAACACCTACTTCATAGTGCTTTTCTGAAAATGAGTTAAACATAAAATATAAAAAGTTTCAGAAGAAAGATGGGCAAAGAGAGAAAGACTTGGGGAACATGAGTTATGCTATTTATCGTTATCAAACCTGCTGCTGTTGGCTCCCAGGATCGAGACACAGGTCATGCCTCACTTGACACTATCTCTATTTCTGGAAGTTGCTAATCGTGTGAGTCCATGTATCACCTTTGTTATTGAAGTTAGATTGAGTTGTTTGCTGCTATGTACTCACCCAAAAGCACTAGCAGCAGGAGTTGGATGGAAGTGGGTAGGAAGACATCCAGTGTTCCGGGTTCTTCTTGGGCTAGGAATGACGAACTAAGCCCCCTTGATAGTTTGTGGGAGTCAGAGGAGAAGGACTGTGCCTGGGATGGGCAGCCGGGAGGTGGCCCTCTACTAGGATGGTTGGGTCTTTAGAAGCTCATCTCACTCCCACAACCCCCGTGAGGAGACCAGCCAATGCCCAACCCAGCAAGCCTCCAACGTTTCACGTTCCTCTCCTCGACCCTCGGGGCGGTGGCTCAAGGTGACGTCAAGGTGACGACCCCTCAACCAAGTTCACTGTCCACTGTCTGTCTGTTTCTGCCAGATGTGCTGGGTGATCTTATGTCAGGTGGTTTCTCCAATTTATAAACCACCTTCAGGTCTTTTCATCAAAGCTCTTGGCCCTGCTGAACCCATACGTGCATTCCAGTATTTCGGAATTTAGGCGGCCACCAGACAGCAGAGAGGATGGCCAGCAGAGTCCTATGAGATGTTTGGACTTGTTAGTGACTCATTGCTTAAAAGCCCTGAAGAGAATTCCCTAAAGCAAACATGGTGAAACTTTGATTTTTAAAAAGCGTAAAAGCTTATTTTCAGAGAGCTGGGAAGCCTGGGTTCCACACTGCAGCACTGGGATAGAAACTGCTAGAAACAACACGGACTCCCTCAGAAAAGACACCCTGGAGAAGCAGCCCCACAATAATTGACCAAATATTTCAGGCCAGACTTGACTATGAGAATGGACAGTGTCCTGCTTGACTCTGACTCCATGAGGAGGGGCCATGGACACGTCTCCCAGAGGCCCGCCAACCCCCAGCTAAATTCGAAGCAGCTGGGAAGATTTGCACTCTTGACAGCTTTTTACCCCTCACCAGATAATGACGTAGGTCACATTTCAGATTTAACCCACTTGACATTTTAATTCTTCTAATGTGCTTTTTGACGCGTGCAGATGAGGTGCAGAGTAAGTACACGTTGCTATTTATATAGTCACGGCAAGTGAATTCCATCAGTATCAGCTCCTCCGTTCACTCAGCTGCCTGTGAGATCGTCAGCCGCTCAAGTTTTCAACTCCCCATCATTTCTTCTTCTCAAAGCTTAAAAGAACAAGAGAATGATGGCCCTCTGACTTCTTACCTTGTGGCAAGAAGACAGCATAGTATGTTACTAAAAATCTTATAAGTAGAAAGACCTGGTGTTGCATGCAGAGTTAGAAAGGTAATATGTGCAACGTTCTTTTTTTTGAGCTGGAGTCTCACTCTGTTGCCCAGACTGGAGTGCAGTGGCCGCTCCCGGCCACCGCAGCCTCAACCTGCTGGCCTCCGGTGATCCTCCCGCCTCAGCCTTCCAAGTAGCTGGAACTACAGGCGTGCGCTACCACGCCCGGCTAATTTTTTGATTTATTGTAGAGATGAGGTCTTACCAAGTTGCCCAGGCGGGTCTCGAACCCGCGGGCTCAGGCAATCCACTCACCTCGGCCTCCCAAGGCGCGGGATTACAGGCTGAGCCACCAAGCCCGGTTAACGTTCTTCACTTGAAGGCTGCAGGGCCAAGGTTCAGAAATGACAGTTATTACCTTTACTTGCTAATATCACAGTCACCGTCGTCTTCATCACTAGTGTGTTATGGCCATCAACTCCATCGTTATCATGTTGTCATCATCACCCCATCATCACCATCATCATTATCACCTTCACTGTCACCATCACCATCGTTAGCATCATCATGACCATGGCCATCACCATCACCATCACCATCTCCGTCATCATTTTCCTGGCTCTTCCACTTACTAGCCAGTGCCCTTGGGCAGGTCAATTTCTCTCTGTGGATCTCATTTTTCTGTTTGTGAAACTAGATAATAATTTCTTTTTCCCAGGGCCACCAGAGAAAATGAATGAGGCAGAGTGAGTCTTCAGTAAGATTTGGGCTGCCTATTGTCTTCCGTTCTATCTCAGCTGATACTTTCCACACAGGAATTATTTGCTTCTTTGTTTTTAATGTTTCAGTCTTTGCACCTCTCAGTTCCCCCAAGTCACAGAACCCAGGACTCCGTTCTTCAGATCTCTGTGTTATCTTGCTAAGAGTCCTGGTTGAGACTTAAGAACCTAGCCAACTCCAGCTGAGAATCCAGCTCCCATCACTAGCTCACTATGTGGTCGTCACCAATTTTCCTCATCTACAGTATAAGCCAGTGGCACCAAATGGGTAGTTCTCAAAGTAGTCCAGAGACCACCAGGACCAGAAATACATGGTGCACTTATTAGGAATGCATGTTTTGGGGGGAGGCCCACCTCACACTCACTAAATCAGACCCTTGGGGAGGGGCTCTGTGACCTGCCTTTTACCAGCTTCCCAGGGCTCCTGGTGTGCACTAGGGCCTGATGAGAGAACCTCTGGGGACTCCCTCTCAACCACTTGCTGAACAGGGAGGACATGTCCCAGTGTCATTACCCTGCCTCAGGAGCACGCCCCAGAAGATTGGACAAGCTGAAAAAGAAGAGCCCGTGGAAAAATAAGAGAAACAGGTAAATTTCTGTTAGGTTTTCTGAAAGTATTGCTTTATTCTCAATGTCTGAGTTAAATAGATTTAAGATATTCAAGAAAAAGGAGAGGCAACCATGAGCTGCATATTCAGCCACATTGACCTTCACATACAAAGGCCATGGGCAAACTGTCACGAGCATTCAAGAACATAGGGATTACTGTGCTTGGGAACTCTTACTAAGGAACGAGCTTCAGGTGACTGAAAGGATTAGGGAATCCTAGCCATGGGGCCAGTGATGACCACCCAATGGGCATTTATCAGTCAGAAATACGTGCAGTTGGTTCTCTGTATCCTGGGTTTCGCATTTATGGATTCAACCAACTGTAGATCTAAAATACAAAAAAAAGAAAAAAAATTGCATCTGTATTGAACATGTACAGGCTTTTTTCTTGCTATTATTTCCTAAACAATATAATATAACAACTATTTACAGAGCATTTACATTGTATTAGGTATTACAAGTAATTGAGAGATGATTTAAAGTATACAGAAGGATGTGTGTAGGTTATATGCAAATATTAGGCCACTTTATATCAGAGACCTGAGCATGTGTGGATTTTGGTATCCACAGTCGATCCTGGAATAAATCCGCTATGGACATCAAGGGACAGCCGAATATATTTCACACACACACAGACATACACACACTTCTCTTTTTTACTTGTGGTGAAACTTAGTCTCCCATGGGCATCAAGGAACAACTGCGTGTATGTATACAACTGAATATGTAAAATATATGTAAAATAAATATATATGTAAATATATGTATTTATTTTTCATATATGTAAAATAAATCTGCATATAAGTGAACCCCACGCGGTTCAAATCCATGCTGTTTAAGTGTCAGCTGTACTTGGTGGGAATACAAGGATATGTTCAAGGGGAGGAAGTAGCTGTTGGTAAATCTCAATATTGTTCATGGCAAGGGTCCAACATAGTGGCAAAAAAGAAAGGACAAAGGGGCCAGGAGCGGTGGCTCAGCCTGTAATCCCAGCACTTTGGGAGGCTAAGGTGAGAGGATTGCCCGAGTTCGAGGGTTCCAGACCCGCCTGGGCAACTTGGTGAGACTTCGTCTCTACAATAAATCAAAAAATAAACCAGGCACGGTAGCACGCGCCTGTGTTCCAGCTACTCGGAAGGCTGAGGTGGAAGGATCGCCGGAGCCCAGCAAGTCGAGGCTGCGGTGGCCAGGAGCGGCCACTGCCCTCCAGTCTGGGCGACAGAGTGAGACTTCAACTCAAAAAAAAAGAAAGAAAGAAAAAATGAAGGACAAGAGGAAGGAAGGAAAGAAGAAAGAAAGGAAGGGAATCACACTAATTTATAAATATAACTTAATATTTTATTTAAAAAAGTTCAAAAACAGTGTTTGCTAAGTGTCAATATATACAATGAGAGAAATGGAAAAATATAATAGACCAACATAAAATATATACATAAAACAACACATAATGTATGCATGTATATTACTTCACACAAACATAAAATATGACAAAACTGAAACCAAATAAATCACATTAATAAATGGGCTTAACTCATCTAATAAAAAAAGTCCATCTTAGTTACTAAAGTTAAATCTAATACTATCTACAAGAGGTGCCTCTAAACAAAATAAATAATAAAATGTAAAGGAAAAAGACACACAATAATGCAAACAAAAATAAAGGAGAGAGCTGTGGAAATACCACAAAGGACTGGAGACATCTCGGTGTGGTCCTATACAGCTACACAAAGGGACGAGAGGGATCTCTAGGCGTGTCCCCAGGAGGCTCTGCAGGATGCACTGCTGGTGAAAAGTGCAAGTGGACAGAGTGTGCGATATACATCAGTTATCTCCCAAAGGAAGCATGTGAAGGTACAGATGGGTAGATGGATGGATGGATGGATGAACGGATGGATGGATGGATGAATGGATGGGTAAATAGAATAGACAGAGATATGTGTATATATGTAATATACTCATAAAATCTCTAGCTACCTATCTATCTACCTATTTACCCACCTATTTAAAATATCTATCTATCACATCTATTTCTATCTATTTACCTATTTAAAACATCTATCTATCCATCTTTCTATCACAGCTATCATATATCTATCTATGACAACTATCTACCTCTATCTATTTACCTATCCAAAATATCTATCATCTATCTATCCTTCTATTTATCTATCACAGCTATTATTTATCTATCTATCTATGTATCTACCTATATATCTATCAACTATCTTTCACATATTTGTCTCCATTTACCTATCTAAAGCATCTATCTATCACAGCTATCATCTATCTATCTATCTATCTATCTATCATCTATCATTTATATTTAGAAAGACAATTGAAAGGTAAATTATAATTTTAAAATGTTTTCTTTCCTCTAAGGAAACAAAGTGGACCAGGTGGAGGGACAAGGATACAAATTAGACTTTTTTGAATATGCCTTTTTGGTAACTTTGACTTAGGAAACAGACAAATATTTTATATAGTGTTATAACAAAATTAAATTTAAAGCAAATTCCTAAATCCCAGCGTTAAATAAAACAAGCCTTTAAAGTAAGAACAGTTGGTGGCATAACCACACAGAGAGAAACCATTCCAAGGAACTTAGAAAGTAATGTCACTTCTGTGGTATTTCTTCTCAACTGCAATAGCACCATGAGATCATGAATCTAATCAAGAGAAAACACTGGACACATGGGCAGTGGGCGACTCCCTCCTGGGGACTCCTCGTAATGCTTTGATGGTATCAGGTGATTGGGTTGGTGCGCTGGCATCAGTCCAGCCCTGGGGACAAGCCTCACACGCACAGCTTCAGTGGCTCTCCAGGGTCACTGTGAACAGGGTGAATACTATTCGTCTGTCAAATAAACAAACGAATCAGTAAGGCACTTTGATTAATAAATGAAAGTTTTTATCCTTTTGAAATCTGGTTATTTTCAAATTCAAATCCCAGAGCAAATTTGTGTTGAAAAGTCCATGAATCTTACTAAGTCATTAAAACAAAATAATGGAGTGTTTTCAATGTCTCGGAAGTTTTATCTTGGGAAAAAAAGAAGAAAAAAACCTTTGAATCACTCCTTTTTGCAGACCTGCTTCCTGACATCTCATTAGCTGGCATCGATCCAGGGTAATTCAGACACACTCCCGCAGGGCAGTTAATTAGAGAAACCACTGGGGGAGAGGAAGGTGGGCTGTTCTCATTGGTGTTGGCAGACTCTGAATTGATCAACTCCCCTCTTCCCAGAGTCTAAGAAAACTACCAATTTCGATGAGTGGGATCAGAAAGGACTTCCCAGGAGAGCAGAGTTGAAACAGGGCTGTAGAATGAGGAGGTGCTTGCCAGGTGACGGTGGATGCCAGTTCAGCGTTGAGCAGAGGGTTCTGGGCAGAGGCACAGCTTGGGCAAAGGCACTGGGGCATCGTATTGTGGCTTTGTGCCTGGAAGGGAAGAGGGGGAAATGACTGGGCATCTGAGTCCAGTCTCCTAGCCTGAAGAAATTTGTCAGGTTCTTTTCTCTGAGAGGACAGTATTCACTGTACCTCTAGGGGGAGGGGGTGTCTGGAAGAAAATAGCCATTTGTGGAACATCTGGTATTAACAAGGCACTATACAAGATAATTCCTACGGTTTCTTATTTAAGCTTCCCACCCCTGTGAGAAATGTATTATCATCCCAGCCTACAAATGATCAGGCTTGCAGATCACCTAAAGAGTGGCAGATCTGAGCTTTTATTTTATTTATTTTTTGAGTCAGAATCTCACTCTGTCTCCCAGGTTGGAGGGTAGTGGCACGATCAGGGCCTACTGCAGCCTTGACCTCCTGGGTTCACGTGATCTTTCCCCTTCAGCCTCCCAAGTAGCTGGGACTTCAAGCATGCACCACCATGACTGGCTGATTTTTTTGTAGAGATGAAGTCTTGCCATGTTGCCCAGGCTGGTCTCAAATTCCTGGGCTCAAGCAATCTTCCTGCCTTGGCCTCCCAAAGTGCTGGGATGACAGGTGTGGGCCACCACACTTGCCAGAGACCTGGGATTTTAATTCAGGTCTGTCTGACACTGAAGCCCACAGTCCTCTTGATCTACTCAGTAGCCTACTGCAGGACAGAAGGAGGGAGGCAGAGGACTAGTGGCTTCCTTGGCTGCTCAGATTGTTGAGTCTAAAACTCATGACCTCCAGTCCTAACTCAGTGCTTACAGAGGTAAGCTACTTCAGAGCCTCAGTTTCCTCATCTGTAGAATGGGGATCACTATACTCATGGGAAAGTAATGTCATGCTTATCAGACTAGACAGGGCACCTGACCCCCAGAAGCTACCTGGTGATGGTGGCCACATTGTTTCCATGGTGGGAAACCCCATCTTAACAGCACAGAAGTGTTCAGCACCCAAGTGCTCACAGGACAAACCACCCAACACTCTTGCAAACCTTCTTCTATTACGGGCTCTGAACGTGGGCAGAAGAGGGTTCAAAGGAGAGCTGTGACAGCTGGCAGTTCCCTCCCACAAGCCGGTGATTAATAGCAGAACAGACTTATCAGGGAGTATTAGGGCGAGGTGATTAATGAATCAGACAGGCACCCAAGTTTTAATGAGGCAGTGTTTGCTCTCCACCTCTGCATTCTGAAACCCAATTCCAAGGAGTCCGGCCAAGCCAGGGATGGATTGCCCAGCAAGACAGCCCCTCTTGGGGGTGGGGGGGACTCTCTCTGGGGGACTGAGCCAAATCAGAGCGGCATTTGTTCTTTCCCTTTAGAGAAAACAAATTAGATAGATAGGCAGATAGGTAGATAGATAGATAGATGATAGGTAAAAAAATCTCCTGCCATAAGACACCAAGTAGTTGTCATTTCTCTAAAGGACAGAAGTAAAAAGACAGGTGTCCCAGGATTCCTGACAGATTTGTTGTGGCGTTTCACAACTCACAGGTGGGCCGAGTGGGACATCCGCAGGGACCCAGGATCTGGAGGTTTGCTTTCCCCTGGGGGATGCGGGCTTGGGAGGAGGCCCATGGCAAAACAGCATTGGCAGAAGGTGGGCAAGAGCGCCAGGATGCAGGATGACCCCTAGACGCAGTAGCACCCCATTGCAGACAGGGACTCTGCTGGAAGCAAACACACCATCTAAATTCAATTCCATTCCTGTGCTGTGGACCTCGGCAGGTGTCTTCCTCTTTCTGGGTCTCAGCCACCTCCTTTGTAAAAAGGAGACACAAATGCCAAACTCCCAGGGAGGCTGGGATTAAATGAGATAATGCCAGGCGTGTGGCAAATGCTCTATCTATCTTCCCTTCCCTTGAGCAGGAAAATGTAATTGGGAGTGGGAACCGTAGAGCTGGGCTCTCTGCATTTATCTGGACCACCACTTATCAAGATGACCACAATCAAAAATAATGATGTGGCCGGGCTCGGTGGCTCAGCCTGTCATCCCAGCACTTTGGGAGGCCGAGGCAAGTGGATTGCCTGAGTTCGCGGGTTCGAGACCAGCCTGGGCAACTTGGCGAAACCTCGTCTCTACAATAAACAAAATATTAGCCGGGCATGGTAACGCACGCCTGTAGTTCTGGCTACTTGGAAGGCTGAGGCAGAAGGATTGCCGGAGCCCAGCAGGTCGTCGCTGGGGTGGTGGTGAGTGTGCCACTGCACTCCAGCCTGGTGACAGAGTGAGACTCCAATTCAAAATAAAATAAAATAAAATAAAATAAAGATATGCTATATCCAAAATCATTGCATTGTACAAATGGGCGAACTGTAGAGTATGTGAACTGTGAGATATTTATATCTCAATAAAGTAGTTGAAAAAAATAAGGCAAAAAAAAAAGATGACCACAGACAATGTACTTATTTGCTCAAAGCCTCAGTCTTCTCAGCTATAAAATGGAAATGATAATAACACCCCCTTCCTCCTGGAGCTGTTGTGAGGATTACACGATATGGTGCAGGTGAGTATCCCATATACCAGGCACATTGTCACTTTAACAATTACTATGAGATTCACTTAATGAGGCAGAGATGTTTTTGTCCAGAGGAAGTTACCGGAAATGCCCCCAAGATCACTAGCAAAAGCTGAAGATAAATACAGAGCAAACCTACCCAGTAGAGGTAGGTCAGATGTGTGAGGCCTTCTTCCTAGTGGGAAAGAGGGCTTCTGTAAACATACAAAGGCAACATTCGGGATGAAAGCAAATATGTACGTAGAATCTAAAAGGCCACAGTCTTGTCCCCCCACAGGCTGGCTCTGAGCACACAACTGTGGGGGCCTGGAAACCAGCCTTCATTCCCGTGTTTCCCCCTGCCCCGTTTGAGACAACCAGTGTCTCGATCGCCAGTTCCAATTCTCCATCAAACAATTACCCTGAGGATGAATGTGTGTTCTTATTCTGAAGACATGTTATGTGGGGGTGTAAGTTGGCGCAATAGCTCCTGTTCCAGATCTGTTTTAGAAGTCAGAGCATTTGCATCTACCACAGGGTAAACAGAGCCCGATCGGGAGTAAGAATCCACTCCCGTCCGGGTACATGTGTGCCCCTCACCCCACACCCAAAGTGTCCAGCATTGCTCACCGTCATCCACTGGCCAGGTGTGCACGGGCCTTCCCCAGGGAGTCTGCCCTACAGCCAACTGCAGTATCTGTCTCTCTTGCTGACATTTTGTGCTCACAGTGTGCAAGAGGAATATAACTAGACTCCGTCCATCTCCGCGTTGCTGTCCCCTCCAACCCATGTACCTACGTCCACTCCACTTGTGGGCCCACTTCAAATGAGCATACTGGGAAATCCACTTGTCAGTTTAACTCCTCTCCCTAACCTGGAATGGGTTCTTCCGATGGACGTGAGCACGTCTTACTTTAATGTACCCCTCAAGTTCCCACAGTGACTTCCACAAGGCCATGCCATGCGTGAACATCCCATTAATAGGCCAGTTTTCCGTTGCCCTTCTGTGTGACCATGTGGGCAGGCCATTGGCCACCGCCCATAAGTCGGTAAAAACCCAAATGTAGGGGCCAACAGCGTGCGGTTCAGCCCACTCTGCTGATTTGCTTTCACGATTTTCAATCACAGTGGTGGCCTTCCAAACAGGATATCGTCTAGGCAGCCTGGAATGGCCATTCACAAACCAGGCAGCTCTTTGTGGGTCCATTGAGGAATGTTCGGAGAGCCCTAAGTGGCGACAGAACCCAGCCGCTCTTCAAGTGGTTTCAAAGTCAGTCTCTAGGGGAAAGGAATCGACTTGCTGGTGAATATTCTGAGTAACCCTCCGCATTTCTGTGTTTGAGTTTCAAGATTATTTTATGTCCTCCAGTCATAAAATGGGGAGAGTTTCCATTCATGTCGGTCAGCAAGCTTGTAACTGCCTCTCAAATGGTCTGGAACCCCAGTAGTCATCTCTGACAGGTGCTGGCAGACTTTTGACACAACCCCAGTCTACACTCCACATGGGGATTTTGAACAGAGAATTTGTCCATGCCCGTGCTCCCATTTTTGTTCTACACTGTTTGATAGTAACAGCCTGTGTATTCCAGCATTCTTACTGGTTCTCATTTAGCACATCCAGTTAATATTTATTAAAAGATTTGCAAGCCTTCTTTTTTGCAACAGTAGGTAAGAAAAACAAAAAATACATTCCCCATGTTGAGGCCAGACGAGGTGGCGCACATCTGTAATCCCAGAACTTTGGGAGGCTGAGGCGGGAGGATTGCTTGAGCCCAGGAGTTAGAGATCAGCCTGGACATCGTAGCAAGACCTCGTTTCTACAAAAAAATACAAAAATTAGCCAGGTGTGATGGCATATGCCTGTAGTCTCAGGCACTCAGGAAGCTGAGTAGGGAGGATTGCCTGAGCCTAGGAAGTCAAGGCTGTGGTGAGCCATGATTGTGCCACTGAAATCCAGCTTGGGTGACAGAGTGAGATCCTGACTAAAAAAAAAAAAAAAAAAAGTAAATTTCCCCAGTTGGACAATATCCATCCCCATAATACAACCATGTAAAAAAGGGATGCCACCACTTTACGTCAAGCCTGTTCAAACTTGCTACATTTTGTCCAAACTTTCGTCTCAATACCATCAACCCTTGCATTCCCGACTGTAGCCCTGGTTTGGAGTTCACCAACAGGCAGTTACTAGGGGAAGTATTCCCCAGTTATCAGATATAATAACCATTTCCATAAAACACTCAAGTAAAGAAGACAGTCTCTTCCTATGAAGCTTGTTCAAAGATTCAGATCTTCATTCAAACTTTCATATCAGTCCTGTTCACTCTTATATTTCTTTAGTGTCTCACTTTAATTGCAGCCCTTGTGAGGGCTTCACCATTGGGTTTTGGTGCATGAGGCACCCATGTCAAGGAGTTCCAGAAAATTTTCCACCCCATTGACTGTTTGACCCACTTAT
Organism: Tarsius wallacei; assembly: GCA_963574415.1. Lineage (NCBI taxonomy): Eukaryota > Metazoa > Chordata > Mammalia > Primates > Tarsiidae > Tarsius > Tarsius wallacei. The sequence goes on from CAUYQG010154577.1 coordinate 11,249, forward strand.
GTGCACCAGACATTGGGTCCCCATTGGGGGGTTGAGCCCAGGGACCCAGACACTTTTGTCTCTTCTTATCTTGATTGCCTGCCTGCCATCTGCTCCAGGCAATTCCTGGTTGGGTTTCTCACAGTCATCTTTGCTTTCCAGCTTTTTAAATGTTTCCATACTGGGATAAACAGAGCAGACTTGTCGGGTCCCTTTAATACTGGAGAGCTGGCAGAGGGCCTCACTGGCCCACCCAGTCTACAAGAGACAAGTTTCTAAATCATCAGCTCTTGCCTTATTCATCCCATT
>CAUYQG010154578.1:0-35200 GCA_963574415.1 Tarsius wallacei
TTTGAGTTGGAGTCTCACTCTGTCACCCAGACTGGAGTGCAGTGGCCGCGCCCGGCCACCGCAGCCTCGACCTGCTGGGCTCCGGCGATCCTTCCGCCTCAGCTTTCCAAGGAGCTGGAACTACAGGCGCGCGCTACCACACCCGGCTAGTTTTTTTTTTGATTTATTGTAGAGATGAGGTCTCGCTTGCCCAGGCGGGTCTCGAACCCGCGGGCTCAGGCAATCCACTCACCTCAGCCTCCCAAAGGCGCGGGATTACAGGCTGAGCCACCGAGCCCGGCTGTAGAATGTATTTTTAATCAATACTTATTAGAAACTCCTTCCTCATACTGAACTAAAGTCTCCTACTATTTTTCAAGCATTTCTCTAACCTTTGACTTCTGATGCAATGAAGAATTAGTCTATTCTCTCTCCCATATCCTTCAAGTGTTTGAAAGCAATTATCATTTGTATTTCTGAATTTACCTCCAGACTGAACTTCTCTAATTCTTTTATGTATTCCTCTTGAGAAGTACTTTCAAAGTCATCACCATCTTGTTCCTGCTCCTCCAAACACTGTAATTCTTGGCCAAAGTCTGCTTAAAATGTGACACCTAGAATGGAACACGATATTCTAACTGTGATTGATCTTACCAAGCTGGAGTCCAGAGAGATTATTCTTTTGATCTGGACACATACTTCCATCAATACTCTTGAAAGGCCTTAGTTCTCTCCTCTTGTTCCCTCCCAAGGTGTGCTGTACTGTGGGCTTATATTGGAATTTGGCCAAATGAAACTGCCAAATCTTCTTTGTTCCTGGGTACCACTATCCAGTTAGGTTTCCCCTGCTTTTACCTTGGCAATGGAATGTGTATAATTTCATTTTAAGTTTGTCTCCGCATCAAAATAATCTTAAATATCACATTTAATTATTTCAGTCTGTTGTCTGTAAATTTGAGATCTTATTTTAATGAAATTTCTTGTGTCTTCAGCCAAAGGACTTGAAATTACCGTCAGTTTAACATCAATCATTATTCAACTCTGCTAGGTTGTTTCAATACCTGGGAATCCATCCGGTTATTATTTAGTCACAGCTTCCATCTTTGCCACAAAAATGTCAAGATGTCAATAGAGATGTCAGTGTCTTGTTAGAGTCAGTGAACGCTGTTCCTTTAAGCCATTTTTTAGCCATAGTTTCTCTGAAGACAAATGCTAGAGACATTTTATCACGGGAGTAAAATTTTAGGTGAGCCTATTTCTGGACTCTGAAATAAACAGCTAGAATGGGTGTCAGTTAATGCGAGAATAGGAGGGCCTATTTCATATTTACCCCTTCCCTTTTCTGGTATGTACACCTTGGACCAGATGTGTTGAACCTGTATTATATCAGGAAAGGGAACTACAAGGTGAATTCAACCAAGTAAAAACTCAAGTATCACTTGTTGGTGGGTGTGCAGGTATGTGCGATTGTGTTCACTACCCCAATTTTTCAGATAAAAAAAAAAAAAAAAGCCTGGGTGCAGTGGCTCAAGCCTGTAATCCCAGCATTTTGGGAGGCCAAGGCAAGAATATTACCTGAGGCCAAGGGTTCGACAGGCTGGGCAACTTGGTGAGAGAGACCTTATCTCTACAATAAATTTAAAAAATTAGCCTGGCTTGCCTGTAGTTCCAGCTACCTGGAAAACTGAGACGAAAGAATCGTCTGAGCCCAGCAGATTGAGGATGTGATGACCATGAACGTGCCACTGCATTCCAGCCTGGGCGACAGAATGAGACTCTTAAAAAAAAAAAAAAGAATAAATAAAATAAAATAAAATCTCTATTTTCAGCATTATTATTTTTTAATTTCAATAGCTCTAGAGGTACAGGTGGTTTGGGGTTACAAGGATGAATTGTATAGTGGTGATGTCTGGACTTTTAACGTAGTCATCACACAAATTGTGCACAAGGTGCCTCACAGGTAATTTTTCATACCTCACCCTTCTCCCACCCTCCCCTCTCTGAGTCTCCGATGTCCATTATACCACCCCGTATGCCTTTGGGGATCCATAGTTTAGCTCCCACTTATAAGTGAGAACTTGCGGTACTTGAATTTCCATTCCTGAGTTACTTCACTTAGGATAGCGGCCTCCAGTCCCATCCAAGTTGCTGCAAAATACATGACTTCATTCTTTCTTGTGGCTGAATAGCATTCCATTATGTATATCCACCACATTCTTTTTATCTACGCATGGGTTGATGGGCACTTACGTTGATTCCGTATGTTTGCAATTGTGAATCACAGCCTCATTCTGAGTATGTTGGAAAAAGCTATCTTGGCCTCGTATTTTGATTTTATAAACTTTGCCTTGACGTAGTTGGTACTGGATAAGCACTTAGGTAGATCTGTTTTCAGTGGAAATTTCTCCATTAAAGATGACTCGAAAAATAAACTTTGGATGTCAACTGTTTTTCAAAGAAACTGGAAGTATGTCTTTTTTGCTTTTATTCTCACCAACCATTTGTTAGATAAGGCCGATTCAATTTCAAGGGACTAATCAACGTCAGATGGGAGCCACATAACTGTAATGATGCCGACTGGAGGAAGGAAAGAGGCTGTGGTCATGTATTTACCCAGATGAAATAGAGATTCTCTTTTAACATTCTTTGGAGCTCAGCTAACTATGCTTAAAAACAATCTGAGGAATTAGTATTTGTTATGAACTGAATGTTGGTGTTCCTCCCCAAATTTGTATGTTGAAGCCCTAACCACCAATGTGGTGGTATTTGGAGGTGAGGCCTTTAGATTTATTAATAGATTGAGTCACCCTCCAGTCACCACAGACTCGAACTGCTGGGCTAAAGTGATCCTTCCTCCTCAGTCTTCCAAGTAGCTGGAACCACAGCCACACCATCATGCCTGGCTGATTTTTTGATTTATTGTAGAGATGAGGTCTCACTAAGTGACTCAGGCTGGTTTTGAACCCCTGGGCTCAGGCAATCCTCTCGCCCTCACCGAGAATGAATCTACTAGCACCCGGATTGTGACTTCCCGATTTCCAAAGTTGTGAGAAATAAATGTCTGCTTTTGAAGCCACCCAGCCTATGATACTTTGTTTTAGCAGTCGGAACTAAGACAGTATTTTAATGTAATTTTTAATGCAACTTCCTTGGAGCAATAAAATTTCAACCTGACAGAAAAAGAATAAACAGGCCAGGCTCGGTGGCTCAGCCTGTAATCCCAGTACTTTGGGAGGCCAAGGCGAGCAGACTGCCTGAGCCCAAGGGTTTGAGACCAGCCCGGGCAACTTGGCAAGACCTCATTTCTACAATAAATAAAAAAAATTAGCCAGACGTGGTAGCACGTGCCTGTAGTTCGGGTACTTGGAAGGCTGAGGTGGAAGGATTGCCAGAGTCCAGCACGTCGACACTGTAGTGGCTGTGAGTGTGCCACTGCACTCCAGCCTGGGCGACGGAGTTGAGATCCCAACTCAAAAAAAAGAAAAGAAAAGAAAAGAAAAAGAATAAACAGTCAAACTCAAACCAGCTGACCCAGTGGGGAAGCAGGATCTCCACAGACCTTTAATTCATACACAAAGATTATATGCAAAACAGTAAAGTAGAAAAGTAAGTCATTCTCTACGAGGTAAGGTATTTACAAGTACAAATATATATGTATTTTTTTCTCTGAAGGGCTATTTTCTCAATGTTGGCCTCTTGCACCATGCAGTTTGTCATCTAAAGAGTTGAAGACACCCGTTTTCCATCACGCTAACTTTAGAGAGGCAAGACCTTGGTGTAAGTAGCTCAGGTGATAACTCAAGACAATTTTTAGTTATTTACCTAGGTGACATGCAACATTTATACTAGAGAGGAAAAAAAGTCGGTATCAGGTGGCATAATATCAGGACTTTCCTTTCTCTTTTCTGTAGCATCTTCAAATTAAATCTTTAGGAATCATGCCTATTGCACATTAGCAAAAGATGTTTAAGAATTTGCCTTTAGTAACATAACAATGCTTGAAAAAACCCTGAAACAGGTCTAAATCTCCTGGATTAATAACCAAGAAAGACTTTATTATGTGTGGCTCAGTCCACAAATCTGAATTATAAATTTTTCCAATATTATTACAATTTTTTATAGTTATCCACCACTCAGAGCATCTCAGTGATACTCCATGCTCTGATCTGGAAACAAGAACAAGTAGATGGATGGCAACATTCAAAGGGGGAGGCTTTAAAAAGTAAGTCCTAACTTTTGACTTATGTTAGAGAATTTTTTGTACATTTACTTTTATTGCTGTTCTTTGGTAGTGTTTAAATATTAGAGGTAGAACCTAAGTAAAAAGAACACCATAGTGCATTTGTTCTCATGCATTTCAGTTTTAACATTAAAGTATGAAAGAAATGTGAGTTCATTCCCATGGATAATAATATAACTTTATTGTGTGCAGCCTTTTCCACACCAGTTATTAGTCTTTCCATGCGCAGTAAGATTTAAAATGGTAAAGTTATTGTTAAGGAGACACGCTGGGCAACAGAAAAAGCTGAAGAGAGTTTTTTGTCTGAAACTGGAAAACAGAAGAGTCTGAGAATAAAAAGATGTGAGGAAACTACCATAGGTTGCTAAGACCACATAAACAGCTTTGGGGACCCTAGGGGGTGACACTGAGTGAGTGTAGGCAGAGAAGAGGAAGCAAATTGTCTCAGAGGGGAGGGTAAGGTTTCATGTGGATACTCAAGGTATTTGCTTGGCAATTATAGTCTTAGAATTTCCTTCCTTGTCACTACTGTTCTTGATTTTCCCTGCTGTCTATAATTTTATTATGCAGTGTAATAACTTTTTATTTAGCACAAAGTCCATTTGAACTAGAGAATAGAGAGGTTCTAATTTTGTTCCTGGCCAGCAAAGTCATACTTCAGGCATGCACTGGGAGACAACTGAAAGACCTATGCAGAATACATTTGAATTTTTTTTTTTTTTTAATTTTAAAAAAGTTTTTATCATTCTGTCTTGGTTTCTTTATTGAATAGACTCCCAGAGGAAAAATAAATACTGTGAGTTTACTGGTCTGTGGCAGAACTGGAATTTAGGCCCACAATAAAGAGAATTAAAGAGAGAATCAAGGTTCACTTAAAATAAAAATCACCAGACAAAAATAGGCTACTGAAGAGTCTTTTCTCCATGGTCAAGGTTGAGCACACACACAACAGTTTGGAGCAGCTGTTCTCCAAAGCTTCTGTCTAGAACGCACTCCTGGAGTTGCTGAACTCCACATGCCACATCAGCCTGGATCTCTTCCCATGACTCTCTACAGAGCCATCTGGGACCTGGCTACCTGCCACTTTGGGTAAGGTGGTCAGCAAGAGAGGCAAAGTCCCTAACACTTATTAGAAACATGAGAATAGAAAAATATGCTTGGACTTGCTTTAGTATTCTAATTGGGAAGTATGCCAAAAGACTTGTATGCCGAAGTGGAAATGAGCCTCTAATATAAGATATAAAATCCTCTATTACAAGATTCAAAAACTTATAATAGACATTAGACCAGTTTAGTTGAAACACATAATTTTTTGATACTCTCACTGGACATTAGACAGAAAAGACAAATAGAGGAAGATGATTTAAGTATGGCAGAAAGCTGGGAATCAGGAGGCCTGATGCACAAAGATGAATGCGTGATGGAGGCATATTTCCCTGGCCTTAAGGTACTTGGGCCAAGGAGAGGTCACACCTTACCATGAGACAGAGGATCAGAGCTGATGCAGGGCTCCAAGAAAATAATTCCAGAGGAATATGGTGATTCATTTATCGGTCCAGAAATCCCAAGTACAAAACTTCAAGATACAAGAAGGATCAAATTATATCATGTATATGATTCAATTTAAAAATTCTTAGCCCTCTTACATTATATTATCTAGATTATAATAGTAAAAAATCAAATTACATTCATATGAAACTTTTATAAAAAAACTCAAATCCATTTTTATGAAATTTTATAGTACAATTACTTTCTAGTGGGTCTCTTCTTAGGTCACAGTATTTATAATTCCATTTACATCTGTATAACTTTTAAAATTAAGAATCAAACAACATTAATAGAAATCTACATTTTCATCTGCAAAACTCCCTTCAGTTTCCAGCCAGCAACACATGGCGACACCGACTTGTCCTCCAGACATGGACTGCGACCAAAGCGCCCCGGTTTATGAAGCAGGCAGGCCTCGACTCATTAGGAACGCTTTTTGGTTTGGCTCACGTTTCAAGAAATCGTGGAGCATGTCCATGCCGTCCAGAGATCCTCCAGGTTTCAGGATTAGGTTTCTGTATTTCATTCCAACCTAATAAAAGAAAATACCATGCCTAATAATTCATGGTTATAGCAATTTTCTAAATCTCTAGATGCACAAAAGAAAGAAGTAGGAGTGACGGAAAAGGGACTTTAGCTCTCTTTTGTCTAGATGTTCTTTTTTGCCTACACCACAGCTCTGTAGTGTCTATTTATTTTGGTAGCCAAGTGATTTGGAGCTGAAAACCAGGTCTCTACAATGTCGTTTATTATGATCTTGTCTCCTTAGATTCTCAGTAGTGAGCTGACAACATGAATAAACAAACAAAAATAGCCAAATGGAATGCATAACATGTTCCTATTTGTGTGATTTCAAAAGGGTTAGCCAGAGCCCAGCAGGTCGAGGCTGCGGTGGCTGGAAGCGTGCCACTGCACTCCAGTCTGGGTGACAGAGTGAGATTACAACTCAAAAAAAAAAAAAAAGGTTAGCAAAGCAAGTATCCAAGAAGGCTACAGATGGGTTCTGAGTACCTGGAAATGTGACACAGCTACTGTCAAGTGACTTGGGCTGCTTTTATGAGGAACTCATTAAAAACAAATAAACAAGCAAACAAACAATAAGACTCGGTGGCTCAGCCTGTAATCCTGCGCCTTGGGAGGCTGAGGTGAGTGGATTGCCTGAGTCTGCGGGTTCCAGACCCGCCTGGGTAACTTGGCGAGACCTCATCTCTACGATAAATCAAAAAATCAGCCAGGCGTGGTAGCGTGCCTGTAGTTCCAGCTACTTGGAAGGCTGAGGCTGAAGGATTGCCGGAGCCCAGCAGGTCGAGGCTGTGGTGGCCGGGAGCGGCCACTGCACTCCAGTCTGGGCGACAGAGTGAGACTCCAACTCAACTCATGGACAGGAAGAGGGGAAGAGGGAGCGCAGCTTGTGCCCTACGGTGCAGGATAAGACATTTCTGCGGGCCTGATGATGAGAATGAGGACCTTGGTAAAGTTTTCTTTGGGGATGAAGATCTGGAATTTTAAAACATACCAGAGTGGGTGCGGTGGCTTATGCCTATAATCCCACCACTTTGGGAGGCCAAGGCAGGAGGACTGTTTGAGCCCAGGAGTTTGAAACCAATCTAGGCAACATAGTGAGAATTTGTCTCTACAAAAAAATTTAAAAAGTGGCTGGGGGTGGTGGCTCATGCCTGTAATCTCAATACTTTGGGAGGCCGAGGCAGCAGGATTGCTTAAGCCCAGGAGTTCAAGACCAGCCTAGGCAACATAGACCTCATCTCTACAAAAAATAAATAAATAAATAAATAAATAAATTAGCTGGGTATAGCGGTGGCATGCACCTGTAGTCCCAGCTACTCAGAAGGATGAGGTGGAAAGATCACCTGAGCCCAGGAGGTTGAGGCGGCCGTGAGCTGTGATCCTGCCACTGCACTCCAACACAGTGAGACTCTGACTCAAAAAACAAACAGACAAACAAACAGCATATCACGGTTCCTATTTTTTTTTTTTGAGTAGGAGTCTCACTCTGTTGCCCAGACTGGACTGCAGTGGCATGCTCACGGTCACCGCAGCCTCAACCTGCTGTGCTCTGGCGATCCTTCCGCCTCAGCCTTCCAAGTAGCCGGAACTATAGGCATGCATGACTATGCCTGGCTAATTTTCCTTATTTATTGTAAAGACAAGGTCTCGCCAAGTTGCCCAGGCTGGTCTCAAACCCTGATCTCAGGCAATCCTCTCACCTCTGCCTCCCCAAATGCTGGGATTATAGGCTCGAGCCACCGCACCCATCTAGTTCCTCTGCTTTTTTTGCATAAACACATGAACAGATAAAGTGAAAGAACACAGCTGTTATTCAGTATCAGGATTGTTCAATATTTTCACTTCCCCTTCACTGTCCTTTTAGGGAAGCAACACAAGACAATTCAATGACGCATAATTCTAAATATACTCCTAAAATAAACAGTTCACACAGTAACACTAAAATTTGTATCCATTATATCATTTAATCAATAGGACGAATCCACTTTTTTGAGTATAAGAAGAGCCAGGGCCGGGCACAGTGGCTCACGTCTGTAATCCTAGCACTTTGGGAGCCCAAGGTGAGAGGAGTTCATGACCGGCCTGGGCAACAGAGCGAGACCTCATCTCGACCAAAAACTGAAAAATCAGCTGGATATGGGGGTGTGTGCCTGCAGTCCCAGCTATTTGAGAGGCTAAGGTGGATTGCCTGAGCCCAGGAGGTTGAGGCTGCAGCGAGTGGTGATCGTGTGACGACACTCCGCGAGTGGCGATCGTGTGACTACACTCCAGTCTGAGCAACAGAGTAAGACCCCAATGCTAAAAAGAAGGAGAAAGAGGAGGGGGAGAGGGAGGGGGAGGAGGCAGAGGAGGAGGAGGAAGAGGAGAAGGAGAAGAAGAAGAAGAACAACAACAGCTAGAAAATTTCCAAATAATCTGACATTTGACTTATAACAGACTTTGATTGGTACAACCATCAGAGGTAAGTATAGTTGAACTGTTAAAGGAAAAGAAAACACGAATGAAACCTAGTTAGGTGTAAAACTACTTAATGTCCCACAGAGCCATAAAGTCAAAACTTCTGGGGTTACCTTTTAGTTATGAACAGAAATCACTTGCAACTTATTAATCGTCTACAAGGCTAACATCTAACTTCACAGTGTAAAACCTATCAAGAGTAAATAATTAATCAAAGCTACCATCTCATAAACTCTAGGGTAGCACTGTCCAATAGAAACATAACATTAGGTATATTACTTTAAATTTGCTATAAGCACATTTTTTAAAAGTTAAAAAAGGGTAAATTTAATTTTTTTTTTTTTTTTTTTGAGTTGGAGTCTCACTCTGTTGCCCAGAATGGAGTGCAGTGGCTGCTCCCGGCCACCGCAGCCTCGACCTGCTGGGCTCCGGCGATCCCTCCGCCAGCCTTCCTAGTAGCTGGAACTACAGGCGCGCACTACCAGGCCCAGCTAATTCTTTTTTTGATTTATTGTAGAGATGAGGTCTTGCTTGCTCAGGCGGGTCTCGAACCTGCGGTCTCAGGCAATCCACTCACCTCAGCCTCCCAAAGGCGCGGGATTACAGGCTGAGCCACCGAGTCCAGCTGGTAAATTTAATTTTAACAAAATATTTTATATAAGCCATTGTACCCACAACATGTATCACTTCGGCATGTATCAATAAACAAATTATTGAGATTTTTGCTGCTGTTGTAAATCCTCAAAATCTAGTATGTGTGTGAGTGTATGTGTGTGCATGTTTTGTTTTTGAGTTGGAGTCTCACTGTCACCCAGGCTGGAGTGCAGTGGCAGCTCACAGCCACTGAAGCCTCGACCTGCTGGACACTCAGGCGATTCTTCCACCTCAGTTTTCCAAATAACTGGAACTATAGGCACGCACCACCATGTCTGGTTAATTTTGTTATTTATTGTAGACCCGAGGTCTCATCATGTCATCTAGGTTGGTCTTAAACTCCTGGGTGCAGACAATCCTCTCATTGCAGCCTCCCAAAGTGCTGGAATTATAGGCATAAGCCACTGCGCCTGGCTGTTTTTTACATTTATGGTTCCACTCAATTCAGTTATTTAGTTGCACTAGCCTCATTTCAAATGCTCAACAGCCTCAGGTGGCTACCATATTGGACAGGCCTAGGGCCCAGAGACTAAGAACATCTTTAAGGGGGTTTGTTGTGTGGTATTCAAGTACGATATTGAAAAGGCACACAGAAGTCTTGCTGCCTTATTTACAAGATTGGATAAGTCTTCTTAGAAAGAGAAGGCCTGAACAGGCGTGGTGGTTCATGCCTGTAATCCTTGCACTTTGGTTGGCCGAAGTGGGAGCGAGTTGCTTGAGCCCAGGAGTTTGAGACCAGCCTAGGCAACATAGTGAGAACTCATCCCTATATCTTAAAAAAAAAAAAGAAAGAGAGAAAGAAAAAGAAAAGAAAGAGAGAGAGAGAGAGCGCGCAAGCGTGCAAGCGAGTGCGAGCACATGCCTACAATTCTTGATATTGAAAACTTTAGTTATGATAGCTTGGAGCTAGATTCAGTTTGCTTTAGGAGAAAAAAAAAGGACGTGTCATTTCTTGCTTGGTCTGCAGCAATCCATTACTATTAGACAGCATTCTAGAATCTAAGATGTGAGTAATGGCTATTCTTGTCATAGCTTTATTATTCTAAGAAGGAGCATATCAGAGCTCTTGGATCTAACCATGGTTTACCTCCTTTCTTTTCTTTCATTGCCCAATGTACCTACATTTGACCCGTGTTAAATCAGTGAGTAGAGCAATGGAAGACTGTGCTTTCTGGGTATAGCAGCATAAGATAAACTTAGAAAATGTGAGTTAAATTTTTCTGCAGAATTACAAAAACATTTTAAACTTTTTATCATGGAGAACTTAACAAACAGACTAATAGTAGAGACAACAGTATAATGAGCCTTCATGCACCTGTCATCCAATCTCATTATTAATAACTATCCGCAGAGATTCTTAATGCTCAAGATGTATGCACTGCATAGATTTAATTTATTAAAAAGAAATACTAATTCCACAGGTGTTATAGAAACACTAATGGAAATCTAAATAAAAGTTTTAAAAAGTTACCCCAAATGCTAACATCTGACAAAGTATTTTCAGTTTGTGCAAATAATTGTAATTTCAGGTACGAAAGAGAAGCAAGCATTTGCAGAATTACATGGTGTTGTCAAGAGCCAGCTCCTGATTCCTCTGGATGGTAAAGTCATTTGAGAGCAAGGCACTGCTCAGTCTCACAATATTGTGGCTCAGTGCAGCTCAAGTCTTCTTCCGCTTATGGCTCCAAACAAGTTGATTCAATTTCCTGAATTACGGAGCAATGGCCTTTTAATAGTTTCATTTCCTTTGCAATGAAGTTTTGAGAAGAGCTTAAGAGTCATTTTGGTAACAGGATCATACCTCTCTTAAGAAAAAATAGTTACGTGAATTTTTGTGTTTTAGGCCTTCCTAAAACATGGTCTGGGAGACATAAGCCAAGGTGGAGGGAGTCTTTGCCATAAGTCGTTCTATGTTGTTTATACGATAAAGAAACTGTAACTGTGAGGAAATCAGGAAGAGAAGCTCTAAGAAAACTGCTAAAATTTTTCCTGCGACAAACATCTTTTAGGAGGATCTGCATATAGTAAAAGCTCCTACATCTATCCTATGAAGGGAAATCAGCGTCATTCGCCTCTGGTTTTTAATCCTGGAAGATTAGCATGCATCTTTTGGCAGTGGTACAAGTCTTCTCTGACACTCTCTCTCTTTCTTCTTTTTTTCTGACTCTTTCTTTCTTCTTTTTTTGACTGTCTCATTCTGTTTCTTTCTTCTTTTTTGACTCTTTCTTTCCTTTCTTCCTTTCCTTCTCTCTCTCTTCTTTTTTTGAGTCAGAGTTTCACTCTGTTGCCCAGGCTGGAGTGCAGTAACACGATCACAGTTCACTGCAGCCTCGACCTCCTGGGCTCAGGCAGTCCTTTCGCCTCAGTCTCCTGAGTAGCAGGGACTACAGGCACCTGCCTCCACGCCCAGCTACACTGATGGTTTCCGAAACTTGATCAGGAGCTCTGGAGTCAGGCTCAGGTTTGAATCTTGGCTCAGTCCTCAGCTGTGTGATCTTAGACCTTGATCTCTTTATCTGTTACATGGGAATATGCCTACCTCACTCAGTTTCTGGGCACTTACAGGAGATGATTTCAGTATACTGTCCACTCCCTGGCATAATATTGGGCATATGGTTCAGTTTCTCATATACAGTTCAGGGAAACAAATGCATTCTTGGTTTGACATTTCCTTAAAATTAGTTCTGTCTCCTAATAAAGCTAGAGAAAAACACAAGTAGCAACAGACAGCAGACACTTTTGCTGTTGTCCTGCCCATTGTGCTCTTCCAACATATCTTTTCTCTAATAAATCTACCTTTCTTGGCCAGGCGTGGTAGCTCAAGCCTGTAATCCCAGCTCTTTGGGAGGCCGAGGTGAGAGGACTGCCTGAACCCAGAGGTTCGGGACCAGCTTCAGCAACTTGGTGAGACCTCATCTGTACAATATATATATTAAAAAAAATTAGCCGGGCATGGTAGCGTGTGCCTATAGTTCCAGCTACTTAGAAGGCTGAGGCGGAAGGATCGCTGAAGCCCAGGAGGTCAATGCTGGGGTGGCCGTGAGCGTGCCACTGCACTCCAGCCTGGGTGACAGAGTGAGACTCTGACCCCAAAAATAATCATAATAATACATATAAAAATAAGTCTACCTTTCTTAATTCATTAAAGAAAAGAAATTTCATTTCCGCTATTAGTAAGAAGTAGAATATATAATTCAATAGGAATATTGAAAGAGATAAGGTACTCAGTCATTTTATCCAAGAACAGTGAGATTTCATATATATATATATATTTGAATCAATGTCTCAACATATTGAACATACTGGAGTACAATGGTGAGATCACAGTTCACTGCAGTCTCAAACTCCTGGGCTCAAATGACCTTTCTGCCTTCGCCTCCTGAGTAGCTGAGACTATAGGTGCATGCCACCACACCTGGCTACTTTTTTGACTTTTTGTAGAGATGGGGGTCTCACTGTGTTGCCCAGACTGGTCTCAAATTCCTGGCTCAAGCGGTTCTCCCACCTCAGTCTCTTAAAGTGCTAGGATTACAGGTGTGAGCCACCATGCCTGGCCTGAGGTAATATTTTATTAGCAATTATAGTTGTTCACATGACAGATACCCATCCTCTATCAGTTTTGAGAATATATAAATGGGAAACAGATGGGTCTCCTGCTATCTGGGCACCTCTGAAGCAACACATGCAAGCTCCCAATGCCTATTAACCCTCCCTTCCTCCTTCCCATTGTGGTTGACTCCCTCCACCAAGTAACAGGCATCAGGGCAGAGAGCACCCAGCCAAGGACAGAGATGATGACCAGGCACCTAACAAGCTCACCAGCCTGCTTCAAAACTGAACTTTGAAATCTTTCCTTCCACAGCGCACAACTCCCTCCCAAGAGCCCATCCCTTTGTTTGCTATGAGGGTGAGGAGATCCTGGGTGGAATTAAAAAAAGAATACCTTTGACAACAACAAAAAAGGAGGAAGTGAGTGAAAGACTGGCGCTTGTAGTCAGGGAGGTGGAAACAAGACTAGTAGAAGGAAGTGTTGTCTGACTAGAGGAAGCCTTCTGGAAACCTTAAGCAGAATTCCGATTTGTGAGGATAGAAGTATAAACCTTTATCTGTGGGGAGGGAGGTGATCGAAAAGCACCTTGGGTAGTAGCATGTGTTGGGAGCAGGGGTGGAAATGTAGAGGCAGGTGGTGGGGAGGGGACCCCCAGTTTGGTCCAAAAAGGTACACAAAGGTAAAACAGTAATGACATTAAACAGTATGAAGCTGAGGAAGGAACACAAAGTTGAATAAAACAGTTTCTTGGCTGGGCTCGGTGGCTCAGCCTGTAATCCCAGCACTTTGGGAGGCTGAGGCGAGTGGACTGCCTGAGCCCACGGGTTCGAGATCAGCCCGGGAAACTTGGCGAGACCTCGGCTCTACAATAAATCAAAACTAGCCGGGTATTAGTGTGCACCTGTAGTTCTGGCTACTTGGAAGGCTGAGGCAGACGCGGGTCGATGTTGGGGTGGCCGTGAGAGTGCCACTGTGGACTCTACCCTGGGCAACGGAGTAAGACTCCATCTCAAAAAAAAAAAAGTTTCCTTTACAAGGCTCTTGTGCTCTAGATGGGAAGATAAAGACGTAGACAATTAACCAGGCAGATTATTAAGGTTCTAAGAGAAAAACAATGAAGGACTATAAAAACACAAAGGAAGAAAAATGGCTTCCAGCTGGTTGTGATTCAAGACTTAGAAGGTCTGGCCTTGCAAATATTCAAGAAGTAGGCTGGAAATCAATCCCATTTACTTCTTTTGTCCCTTAAATCAGGCAGCACCTAAGACTGTTAGTCTAGAAGAGGCTGAGGTATACGAAAAATCAGCTGTTGGATGGCAGACTGCGAGAGCTGAAGAAGAATCATATTCATTTGTAAAAACCTTCAGGAGAGGAAATGTCATACTACCCTTTATAACACACCAGAGCAGGAATCGGGCCCAAGACCCTGAGAAGCACTATAATACTTAGCTTCATATTATAGCTTCTCTGCCAGGCAGTTCTTTTTCATGTTTAATCAAGATTCTTCATGTTTCTGTGGCAGTTGTTGCGTGTAAGAGCTAGCTATGGCATTACAGACTCAAATATAGTTATACTTGACAATCTTGACTTTCTCTGTATTTCTTTCAGAAGTGACACTTGGTTGTATTTCTCCTTCGCTGGTGAGGGAAACAAAGCTTAGCAATTTTTCCAAATGCATAAGAGGATGAAGAAAATACTAACTTAACAGTATAATTGCCTTTGAATCCACAATGTCTGTTACCTCTCAGGAAATTTTCCCACAATGAGGTTGCCTTATAAAAATAAGTGGCCCTAGTTTAAATGCCCCTATTCTTTCAACCCTATGATTAGCTGCTATATTTTGAAATTACATTTGGTGACCATAAAGTTATCCTTAAATAGTGCCTAGAGCTTACTGGAAAAGTGTTAGTCCCAAGCAGTTCCCTTCCACAGTTAGTTAAGAGAATAGTTGCAAAAATGAAATATATGTCTGATAATGAGATAATGTCTCCATGTTTGCTTAGGAACAAAGATTTTAAATAATTTATCTATATTCTTGAGTTGGAGTCTCACCCTGTTGCCTAGGCTGGAGTGTAGTGGCATGCTTATAGCCACCAGAGCTTTGACCTGCGGGGCTCAGGCGTTCTGCCTCAGCCTTCCAAGTATCTGGAACTACAGGTGCACGCCACTGAGCCCAGCTAGTTTTTATTTATTGTAGAGATGAGGTCTCGCCAAGTTGCCCAAGCTGGTCTTGAATCCCTGGGCTCAGGCAATCCTCTTGCCTAGGCCTCCCAAAGTGCTGGGATTACAGGCTTGAGCCACTGTGACCGATCAACTTTAAGTAATATTTAACAATCTATTTAAACAATTAAGTTGTAATGTCTATTTACTATGAAGAATTTTTTTTAAAAACTACAGACAACATTAGACGTAGAAAACTTTTAAGATAGCCAGGTGCAGTGGCTCACGCCTGTAATCCCAGCACTTTGGGAGGCAGAGGCAAGAGGATTACCTGAGCTCAGGGGTTTGAGATCAGCCTGAGAAACATCGTGAGACCTTGTCTATACAGGAAATCAAAAAAAATCAGCCGGGCATGGTGGTACATGCCTGTGGTTCCAGTTACTTGAAAGGCCAAGGTGGAAGGATCACCTGAGCCCAGCAGGTCGAGGCTGCAGTGGCCATGAGCATGCCACTGCACTCCAGCCTGGGCGACAGAGTGAGACTCCAACTCAAGAGAAAAAAAAAAAAAAAGGCTGGGCGCATAGCTCAGCCTGTAATACCAGCACTTCGGGAGGTCGAGGCAAGTGAATTGCCTGAGCCCAGGGGTTCAAGACCAGCCTGGGCAACTTGGTGAGACCTTGTCTCTACAATAAACCACACACACACAAATTAGCTGGTCATGGTGGCATGCGCCTGTTGTTCCAGCTACTTGGAAGGCTGAGGTGGAAGGATCACCTGAGCTCAACAGGTTGAGGCCGCGGTGGCTGTGAGCAGTGTGGCACTGCACTCCAGCCTGAGCGATAGAGGGAGACTCCAACTCAAAAAAAAAGAAAAGAAAACATTTAAG
The DNA here is from genome assembly GCA_963574415.1 of Tarsius wallacei. Lineage (NCBI taxonomy): Eukaryota > Metazoa > Chordata > Mammalia > Primates > Tarsiidae > Tarsius > Tarsius wallacei. Next base: position 16,000 of record CAUYQG010154578.1, read on the forward strand.
CTACTATAAGTAAGTGGCCAGTTCTAATACTTTTATAGAGGCCCTCAAAACAGGAAAAAAAATTGTACTGTAAAATATTCTACAGTTACTATTTGTCATTCTTAAGGCTGCAGGTTTATATCTGACCCTTCCTATTACTGATTTCCCAGTGAGGAGAACTTTCCACAGTTCTGCTTGTGCAGATCTGAAATGGTCCTCAGAGTAGACCCTGGGCTTTTCAGGAGCAATATGTTATAGAGAGAAGGCCTTGAGGCAGTCTTCCATATTACATCACCAACAATGTAAATCTGTGGTCTCTCGGCTCCTAGCCTCTCTAGAGTTTGGGGATTAACTTGAAGGGCCATCCCGCTACCTTCTCAGAATGACCCAAACACATATTAGGGAGGGTGAGATGACAAAGTCTGCATGATGTATTTTGATCGCTCTGATTCCCATGACTTCAGAACAAATTGAGTATTACTTCATGCCATAAAAATTCATATGTATACATTTTTGAGTTGGCGTCTCACTCCATTGCCCAGGCTGGAGTGCAGTGGCATGCTCATGGCCATCCCAGTGTTGACCCACTGGACTCAGGTGATCCTTCCGCCTCAGCCTTCCAAGTAGCTGGAACTATAGGCGTGAGCTACCACACCCAGCTAATTTTTTTATTTACAATAGAGATGACGTCTCGCCAAGCTGAGCAGGCTGTTCTCAAACCCGTGAACTCAGCCTCCCAAAGTGCTGGGATTATAGGCTTGAGCCACCACACCTGGCCAAAATGCATATTTTTATTCTGCTTATATACCTTAGGTAACCACCCACTGACATGTGAGACTGAGGCAAATGCACAGAATCTGAAATAACCCCAAATAATGCCATCTATTTTCAGCGTTGGCTACTCACAAGACTCGGGTTATGACACAAAATAAGTAGTGTATGATTTACCGGTTTGAAGAGGGATATTTCTTTTTCTATTCATCATAATACAGTTGTAATAACAATCTAAGTTTTTTGTAGAATAGGACTGTTGTTCCAAAGTATCAATTTTTAGAAGTGGATATTTAAATTTTGTAAGGCAGGTGTTATTTTGGAGCAAATACTTGTAACAGATCCTCTACAAAAACAAATAGTACATTGTAGGAGGGAATAAAATGGCAGATTAAAAACCTGCCTCTAGTATCTACAAAAGGTATGAGGGTGAAGGGATTCTCCTTGGATTTCGGATCCCAGTCCATGATTGCTGTGACAACAGGGGAGTAAGAAGTGACATGACATTCCAGAGTGTTTGGTGGGAAAAGAAAAAGAGGTGAAAGGGAGTAATGCCAGCCTTATGGCATGAGATGTCTGATAGTATATGGCATTGCTAAATCCAGAATTTTAGTAAAACCAAAAATTGTTTTTAACGTCACAAGTTATAACTCCAAGTGGTTGGGATCTTGCTTTCTCCAAGCTCAACTCAGCCCTTTGTCTAAATTAAGAGTAGTGTGGCTGCCTGCCAAGCAGTGAGCTTGAAACGAAGAGGAAGTACAGGAGTGTAATGGCAGGGATTGCTTCTGCTGGACTTCAAGTTCCTTGGGACCCACTGGGATCTGTAATTTGGCTGCTACCTTGATAGCTGGAAGAGAAAGGGTAATGACAGCAGGTACTAGGGGTGCAGTGACATGAATGGAAGCATGGAGGAGGGGAATGAGGAAGGCTTACCCAAGAGAGGTGGTGTTCACTTATACCAAGAAGCCTCACCAGCTAGGTGCCAGAGTAAGATGTCATAATTATACCTTTAGATATTTAGGTCTTTGTCTCTTTGAAACATTGTTTTCTGACTTCTAAAATAATCCATGCATTATGTAAAAATAAGGAAAAGATCTATAAAAAGTTCAGAAAAAATTAATAATCACTTATAAACTTACCACTCAAAGATAACCACTGACAACATTTTGATGTGCTTTTTTCCTAAACACGTTTTTAAATCAGAATTTGTATTCTTTGGTAGAAAATATTTTATAATATGGTGCTTTTCACTTGGTAATAGTTACATGAAATATTACAGACATAAGAAAAAGCTTATTGAAGCCCTTCCTCCATGCCCAAGTTCAATCTTATGTTCAGAGGATGGAAAGATCACTTTTGGTTTTGAATGACCTGGAAGATTTCATGAATAGGTGGTTATTTAAGAATAACAGAATTTTTGGAAGGCATAGACAAGGAAGGCAGATGTTTCAGGTGAAATAAATATAACGAATAAAGTTTTGAAGGGGGAAAGATCTAAGGGAACACATCAACTTGTCTGACGCACAGGGAATACTGGGAAGTAAGGAAGGGGTCTCATTGCTAAGTTCAGGGCTATGAATAGGTAGAGGAATAACAAGAAGCAGGGAGGAAAGAAAAGGTGGCTGAGGGCCTTCGGGGTTGGAGACTCAGTCATCAGTGTTAACTTTGGAGGGAGGCTAACTTTCCAATTCAGTTGCGGGGGGCAAAAGCAAGGAAATAGAGGTTTGCAGAGGCTCCTTCTTACACCAAGAAATTAGGCTATGAAAAGAACAACAGAGGAGTAGCACTCCCTGGGGCTATCAGAATCAGTACCAAGTATTCTTCTAAGATGGCAAACCAGTAAGACTTAGAGTTAGAGACATCACCCCTCAGATGGGAGAAGATAAGTACTGAAGTATAGAGAAAGGAAGATGAACGCTCTCACTCTCAATGATCTTAATTTTCTTGGTAAAGAGGAGAGATCATCTCCTGACAGAGGAGAAAGGTGGTAGACTTGGAGGAAATCAATAAGGGAAATGGAGTAGGACTACAGAGTAACCCTGTGTCCAGTCCAGGCTGGAGAGCATGGCTTTGTGGTGGGGCATGTTAATGGAGTCATACAACTTCCCCAGAACACTATGAGTTTCAGAGCACCATCTCTAAACGAGATGGTGGCAGAATCAAGGGCTGGGTGCTGGCTGAAGGTCATGCAAAAGTCAGGATATCTGTGAGAGCAGCAATCAGTAGTTGACCTTTGTAAATAGGTTGGCCAGATTTTGGAAGGAGGCTTAAAGGGACCAAACAGATTGGGTGATCTAAGGTGGGGTGGGAGATGGAATGCTTGGGAGGAATAGAGGGTATAAAGTACAGGTGCCTTGGAGGTGACTTTTAAGGGAGAAGGTGGGGAGGGAGTGGTTATCTTAATACATATGCATAAGGTACCACGCAACCTAGAAACAAAAATGTGGGGAACAAATCAACTGGTTGAAATAAGCACAGAGAGCCTGATTTTGATAATTTGTTCTCCTAATTTCTGAATCAAACAGAATTTAAGAACACACTGAAAATTGCATCAGCCTTGGAAATAATCTGACAGCAGAGTCTTCCATGAGAGAGGAGACCAGGTGCTGTAACTTGGGAAGGTTAGTCTGGCAGCCACCTGGCAGTCACTTTGCTGTACACAGAGAGGAAGGGCTCAGGTTAATGAAGCAGCTTAAGTTACTTAAAGGCATTAAGGTTACAAACTACGTAGTAGGAGGGAGGGGGGCTATGTCAGCCACAGAACAAGGGTGCCTCCCACAGAAAGTGTACAAAAGGAAAGTATGGAGAGAATATAAAAACACAGGGAGACCATTTGCATCAGGAAGGAGTTTACCTTTCTTTCCCAACTTCCTATAAAACTAAAACACTGGATGGCACATGTCAAAACTAGCAGCTATAAATTCTTAAATGCATAAACAAAGCTTTGGATTTTAAATTATGCAATATATTGGAATGTTAATAAGCAAGAAAATACAGCAGGGCTTTTTTTAAACCTATAGAATTAGAGTTAATCACTTGTACACTGCAACTTAATGATGTATGATGATTTGAGAAAATGCAAGACCTTAAAGTTAAAAGCTGTTACCAAACCTCTTACTCTAAAACCCTGGTGTAATACGTATTTTACACTAGGAAGCAGCTACAGAAGGAGAAGCAAAAAATGCAGTACCTCTGGATTCATTATCCCTTCTTTTTTAAAACAGCTGTAAAACATGTCCATGGAAAATACTTCACTCCAAAGATATCCATAATATTGGCCATCATATCCCCCTGCCAAATGTCCAAAAGTAGCTGGCATATTTGTGCCTTTAAGAAAAGATACATTTCAATCAATGTGATAGCAAATGTTAATTATTAGTTTATAAGCTAGTTAAGATTTCCCTTTGGAAAGGCCTACTGTGGGAGGAGAGAGCGAATGATCTGATCTCACCTCTAGTCCTCCCTGGGTTTATGTGTGCCCTGGGCCAAGATGTTTATAAACTTCTCTTCTGTGGATGGCTCAACCTCAGAGCTGGTTTCGGCCCTAAGCTCTGGAATGCTAACAATAGTTTCAGAGTCTGTCCACACCCATCATAGCTCAGAGTTTTAGAACTAAAGTCAGTCCTTTCTTATCCCTTAAACATGTATGTATCTTGAAAGATTATTAACCCCACTTTTGGCCACACCTCTTTATATCTAAAATGTCTCAGAGTAGCACTTATTTTAGGCTGATTCTTACTGAAAAAGAACTCTTTACTGATCCAATCTATCTGTAGGGCTACTTTATAAAGGATTTTGTAAAAGTGGCTTAAGACACAGTGCTCTATGGCTTACAATAAACACAACACCCAAAGAGGTGAGAGGAACCTAGACTGACTCAACTGACCATTCTTATCTTTATTATTGCTATAAATGTGGCTGATTCATTTTCTTAACAATTTCCTTGGTGAAAAAACATTCACCTTATCAGCTACAAATAAAAGCACAACCATTTGTTGGCTTAAAATATATACATATCACACCTGTAGTCCCAGCACTTTTGGAGGTGGAGGAGAGAGGATTGCCTGAGCTCAGGGGCTTGAGATCAGCCTCAGCAACATAGCAAGACCTCTTCTCTACAATAAATCAAAAAAATCAGCTGGGCGTGGAGGTGCATGCCTGTGGTTCCAGCTACTTGGAAGGCTGAGGTGGAAGGACTGCCTGAGCCCAACAGGTCGAGGCTGTGGTGACCGTGACTGAGAATGAGAACCTGACTCAAAAAAAAAAAAAAAAAAAAATACACACACACACCCCTCAGGCTAGAAACCGCTAGTGAAATGCTTTAATTGACCTCAGAATTAGAACCAGAAAAGAGGTAGGATTTCATATTTCTCTCTAAAAATGCCCCTTCTGCCAATTTCTTACTGAAAATCACAGGGAAGTCATGCTGCATATAAGGAGGGAGGAGCCGGGAGTGGCTGCCAGCATGAATGGCTCTCCCAGCTCTGGGGTGGAGGCCAACTGCTCACGCCTGATTACACTAAAATGCTGCAAATCTGGAGCCACCTCTCCTACAAGCGCATTTGGACAGGATTACTCATAAGGACATAGTATGCTTTATCTGAAAGTCATGGCCTGATTACAGAAATCAGAAACAAATTAGGTAATCTGTCTGACAAACCCCACCTCCTCTGCAGTGTTAGGAGAATGCTCTGTTTTTCACAGGGAAAACAAACTCAACTCACAGTGTTTACGTACCTGGAGTAGCTGCAATGCCTAAAATTTCTGAGCAGTATTTGGCATATTCACTTGCAGCGTCCAGCGATGTGTTGGTGTGGAGAGACTGATCAACTTTGCTCAAAACAATCTGGCGTAGGGTCAGAAGACCTGATAACATAAGAATGTTTTGAGTATGTTTTGGAAAAGAGAGAAGTGTGTGTTCTAACATTACAAGATCACAGATTTCAAAAATGGATTCCAGTAGTACTCATCACAAAATGGGAGCAAGACATCTTACTCTATTTAAGATTTCAAGGAGATGTGTTTTTTTTTTCATAGTTGTAACCCCAGGGATCCCTATTCCAATATATTTTGTGTTCTTCACTCCTCATATTAGCACTTTGGGGTACCATTTAAGGGGAAAATAAGTTCTATAGAAGAAGATGCCAGTGATGCTACATTAGGCAATTTTAATTTATTTTCATTTTCTAAAATGACAAGTCATACCTGTGTTGACCAGTCTAGAAGCAACAAGTTTTTCAAGCAGATCATCTGTAATAGGGCTTCCATCTATATAATGTTTTGACAATCTTCGGAGGGAATCAATGTCCCACACCCAATTTTCAAGCATTTGTGATGGTACCTCTACAAAGTCAGTTTCCACATTTGTTCCACTAAATCGCGCAAAATCGGTCTACAAAGCAAACAGATGTACTTTTTAAAGCACTGAATGAAAACTATGTGATGAATTATTATTAAGACTCATCAAAACTTGAGGTAGAATCAGAGTCAAATGCCCCTTTGAATGAGGGGTTAGAATAATCTCAAATTTAAGTGGAAATAAAATATAGCAGCTGAACAGTGTTAAAAATTTCCCCCAAAATATCTTATATTAAGGTAATAATTTCATTCTTTTGAGATAAGACAAACTTGGAACAATCATCAGGAAATCATAACTGAAAAAAAACAGTCTTTTTAAAGCTAAAAACAAGCCTTAAGCTTTGAAAGTAAACATGTTTTTGAAGCATTTTTCATAAAAAACGAAGCGATCCATCAGACAAGCAATTTCTCCCTAGCTCCTCCTTCCAAGTGCATCCTTTTGTTTACTCAATACATGCCTTTCTGGGATACTCATTGCTCTATTGCTTAACTACTCAAGTTTTAATCAAAATCAACTAAAGAGTTAAATTACAACATTACGGTCCGACAGCCTTTGTGTATGTGTGATGTTTTGTACTCTAAATTTTAAATGTGGTTCTAAGATAACCATGTGGTAGAAAGTCTGAGCTATACCTATCAGATAGAAATTTCCTTAAACTAAGAAGCCACTTCAGTGGGAGTTAGGTCTGTGGATTAACTGGCAAGTGGAGTGAGTTAAGTGCTAAAAGAGAAACAAAGCATCTATTTATTTATTTACTTACTTACTGACTTACTTACTTATTTTTTTATTTTACCGTAGGAGTCTCACCCTGTCGCCCAGGCTGGAGTACAGTGGCACACTCACGGCTACTGCCGCCTCAACCTGCTGGGATCAGGTGATCTTTCTGCCTCAGCCTTCAAAGTAGCTGGAACCACAGGTGCATGCCACCACGCCCGGCTTATTTTTTGATTTATTGTAGAGATGAGGTTTTGCCAAGTTGCCCAGGCTGGTCTTGAACCCCTGGACTCAGGCAATCCTCTCACCTCTGCCTCCCAAAGTGCTGGGATTACAGGCATGAGCCACGGCACTCGGCCACAAAGGATATATTTAAACTTATAGCACCCTGGGTAAAAATAAAGGAATTATTCTGAGATCCTGGGCTAAGAGTTTTTAAAAAGCTTAAAAGAGTTTAAAATAAAACCAAAGTTTAGTAAATTCTTGAGTCAAATGTCAGAAAAGTTCTCAAGCAGAAAAATGGAGACTCAACTAGGTTAGTGTTTTTTGACCTTCACATAATCTTTCAAACACTTGTAAATTGCCACTGGCAGAGAAGACTTAGCATTTACCGACTGGGTCATCTGCAGAATGGGGGTCCTTGTTCTGTTGTCTTTCCCTGAATCTCTGTCCTGTTTTCCTCTTCAGATGCTTTACATTCCAGCCTCCTCTCCCTGACTTCATCATCCCTGGGGCACTAAATGGAGGGGAAAGGGAAGAGGGACTTCACCAGAGAAGGCAGCAGATGGGGTGCCGAATCAGCAGCAAATAACCGCTCTGCTTTTGGCCCAGGGCAGAGGCACAGATGTCAATGCCATCTCACATTCTGCCTTCCTCTCTTTATGCAAAAAAAGGTCTTGCTTGACTTCCCATTATAATTGCGCTGATTCTAGATAGGAAGAGCTGCAAATGTTGAAAGGCCAAGAAAAACTAAATTTACTGGGAGCTGGAATTAGGCCACCTCTGTTGAGGACATCCCAATAAAAATCCTTGCAGGGAAAGAGGAATATTTTGCCTCATTCTGGTATATAATAGTCTAAGATTACATCCTACACTGTAGATAAAACAGTTACACAATAATTATACTAGCCCACATCTTGTGATCTTTTACTATTTCAGATATTACAGGCGTACCTCAAAGACATCATGAGTTTAGTTCCAGACAAAGGCAATAAAGTGAATATCACAATAAAGTGAATCACACAAATTTTGGGGGTTCCCAATGTATAAAAAAGTTGTTTATACTGTAGTTTCTTAAGTGTGTAAAAGCATTATGTCTTAACAGCAATGTACATACCTTATTTTAAAAATGCTTCTTTGTTGCTGTTTTTTGTTTTTGAGTCAGAGTCTCACTCTGTCGCCCAGGCCAGAGTGCAGTGGCACACTCACAGTCACTGCAGCCTCGACCTGCTGGGCTCAGGTGATCCTCCCAAGTAGCTGGGACTACAGGCACATGCCACCACACCTGGGTAATTTTCTGATTTTTTTTTTTTTTTTTTGTAGAGACAAGGTCTCGCCATGTTGTCCAGGCTGGTCTTTGAACTCCCGGCCTCAAGAGATCCTCCCTCCTTGGCCTCCCACGGTGCTGGGATTACAGTGTGAGACACTGTGCCAGGCCAAGGTTATGGTTTTTTTTCTGCTTCCATCAGGGGACCCTGGCAGTCCTGTTCCTGCCCTGTTTTCAAAAGTCCATGGAGATGCACTGTTGACTAGAATAGAATTCAACACTGAGTTGTTGCTTTTGAGGTTCTCTTAGATTTGGTTCTATCAGAAGCAGGCTCTTAGTATGAGTGTGAAAGTGATGTTTTAGGGGAGTGGGAAGAAAGGCTGGGAGAGAAGCAGACTAAGCCTGGGTGGGATATCTATGTCCCTCAATGGTTTTTTTTTTGCTCAGTCATGCAGAAAAACTGGAGACAGAGAAGGCCGAAAGTGCAGGAAGTCGGGGAGCTAGGGAGCTCGTACTCCCACCAACAGTGGTCCTTGATTCAGGATGCCAGGGGGTGCACACATTCTAAGGCATTTGGGGCTCCCCCAGGCAGTCCCCAAGGAAGAAATGCAAGCATTCACCTGGGAGAGTGAAAGAAACTGTGACCCAGAATGCATGGAAATGGCCAAGCGGTGTGGGGAGCATGAATGAGGAGCATTGACAGCAGCTGTTATGGAAGGAGATGGCCATGGGTGGAATAGTGGGCGGAGAGACAGTCGTGAAGACCATGGCCTCGTTATCCTACTCAGCGAGCCCGTTTCTAGACAGAGTGCATTAAAGCCAGCGTTCCTTATCATTCTCTAACTTGTCAAGTGAGGTATCAGCATCTCCCTGTACCTCCTTGTATTTAACCAAGGAATTACCGATTCCAGAAAAAGAAGAGAACATTTACAAAGTCTGTGCATGAGAGATCCCAAGTGTGTCTCATTACAAACCCTCCACTCCCTTCGCTACTCTCTGCTGACCAGTTAAAAGAGAGACTCATTTCAGATGGATACACAGGTAGATAGATAGAACAGGTAGGTGGGTAGGTAGGTAGGTAGGTAGATAGGTAGGTAGATAGAACAGGGAGATGGGTAGGTAGGTAAATATAGATAGATAGATAGATAGATAGATAGAATAGGTAGATTGATGGATGGATAGGTAGGTAGATAGATAGATAGATAGATAGATAGATATAGATACATAGATACATAGATAGATAGAATAAGTAGATCGATGGATGGATAGGTAGGTAGGTAGGTAGGTAGATAGATAGATGATAGATACACAGATAGATAGATAGATAGATAGATAAAATAGGTAGGTAAATAGATGATAGGTAGATTGAGAGATTGCATGATAGATTAAATAGATGACTGATAGGTTGATTGAATAAATTAGATAGATGATAGGTAAATAGATGGATAAATAGCTAGATGGCAGAGTAGATAGAGAGATAGAGAGCATAATAGAATAGGTATATTAGATAGATGACAGATTAGGTGACTAGATTGATCAATAATCAGTAAGTATATAGAATAGATAGATTAGATATAGATAGATAGATAATATATAGATACATAGATACTTATATGACAGATATGTTAGCTAGGTAGGTAAATTAGATGGAGATAGACAGACAGCAGATAGATAATCCTACATGTATAGACATGTAGAATGTAGACATATAGATAGCAAGGGGACCAAGCAGGGAAATGTCCGGGCTGAAGTCCCTCCGTTGGTGCAGAGGATCAGATGCTGTGAAGGGCTCCTTGTAGACCTGACTCTGCTGTGCGACCGTGGACCATCTCACACCTGGAAACTCTGTAAGACCCAAGCACACAGACAGCGAAGGTCGTGGCCAGGTGCTTCTACGGTTACTCGACGTTTTGTCTTCAATCATTTTTCTGCTTCCCACTCCTTCAAGTTTCACCATGTATGTATCTTTAGTCTAAAGAACCAAGAAACCAAAGATTAGGGGGAATTGTGTAGGGATTTACCACCCAGCCTTCATTTATGTCACGGCTCTTTTGTAACGCTGTGAGCTTGGATACAATTCTCTTGTAATCCCAGGACTCACACACATGTATCTCCTTCATCAGTGAGATGGAAATGATGATACCAGTCTTGCAGGGTTGCTGCAGGAATTTAAAATAGTGACCAGGTGTGGTGGCTCATGCCTGTAATCCCAACACTTTGGGAGGCTAAGGGGGTGGACTGCTTGAGCCCAGGAGTCCGAGACCAGCCTGGGCAACTTGGCGACACCTCATCTCCACAGAAAATCAAAATATTAGCTGGGCATGGTTGCGTACACCTATAGTCCCAGCCTCTTGGGAGGCTGAGGCAAAAGGATCACCTGAGCCCAGGAGGTCAAGACTATGGTGAGCCATAATCGTGCCACTGCACTCCAGCCTGGGCAACAAAGCTAGACTCCAACTCAATAAAGAAAAAGAAAGCATATCAGACTCACTATTTCCTGGTGCTCAGTCGTGAATTTCCAACATGGGGTTAGTAAATCTATCTTATGTGCTTATTTCAAGATAAGAAAGAATATATATGAAGCACCCAGCCCAGCGCTGGCTCGCAATAAGTGATCAATATCAATGTCATGGATGAAACAGTTACAGGGAATGTCCCACATGCAAGGCACTGTCCTAGCCCTCTCTGTACATACAGAGTCATTTAGTTTCCCCACCATCCAATAAAGTAGCTACTGCTGCCATCCTCACTCCATAGATGGGGAGACGGAAGCATCGAAGGCAGATTAAGGAAATTCCCCAAGGCCACCGGAAGTTCAAGCTCAAGGCAGCAGATCCAGCCTTGGAAGCCAGGCCATCCATCTGGCTCCTCTTCACTGTCCTACTAACCTTGGTCGATGTGTCTCCACAGCCAGACTGATTCTCTGACCCGCCCTTCTCCCAGCAGACACCAGAATCATCTTCGTCACCACCTTTACCTGCATCTCCATCCTCCTTCTCTTCCTCTCCATTTTCTTCATCTACAGATGCAGTCAGCAGGGTGAGTTCAGACAGCAGGAAGGGAGGGGGCAGAGTCAAGGATTTTCTAGGTAGATGAATTTAATCCTGTGTTGGCCAGGCATGGTGGATCACGCCTGTCATCCCAACATTTTGGGAGGCCGAGGAGGGCAGATTGCTTGAGCCCAGGAGTTCGAAACTAGCCTGGGCAACATAGCAAGACCTCATCTCTACAAAAAAAAAATAATTTTTTTTTAGAGTCTCATTCCATCACCCAGGCGGGAGTGCAGTGGCACGCTCATGGCCACCGCAGCCTCAACCTGCTGGGCTCAGGCGATCCTTCCGCCTCGGCCTTCCAAGTAGCTGGAACTACAGGTATGCGCTACCGCATCCGGCATTTGTTTTTTCAATTGTAGAGACAAGGTCTCACCAAATTGCCCAGGCTGATCTTGAACCCCTGAGCTCAGGCAATCCTTTTGCCTCGGCCTCCCAAAGTATTGGAATTATAGGCTTGAGCCTCTGGGCCCAGTCTAAAAAAAGTTTTTTTTAAATAAAAATTTAAAAAATCAGCCAGGTGTGATGGCGTGCACCTGTAGGCCCACCTATTTGGGAGGTTGAGGTGGAAGGATCACCTGAGCCCAGGAGATTGAGGCTGTGGTGAGCTGTGGTCATGCCACTGCACTCAGCCAGGGTGACAGAGTGAGACCCCAACTCAAAAAAAAATTCATCTTGTGTGTTTTTTTTATAGGTTCATCACGTGAAGAATCCACTAGGAGGTGGGCATACCTGACCTAGCTCATGCTTCCCATCTCCCATCCCCTCCACCTCCCTAATCCCTACTCCCCTATCCCCCCATCTTCAGAGACCCCATCTGCATATCCATGACAGTTGTGCCATCCCCGCCCTGAGCCCCCACCCCGTCCCACCAGTGACCTCTATCTTCTCCTCTCCAACGCCCATATCCTCTGCCTCCCGTTTTCAGTTCTTAAAGTTTCGCGTGTCTTTCTCTCTCTCTCAGAACCAGCCATTCCAAATTATCTGAGCAGGAGGCTACAGGTAGGTCAACAGCGAAGTTAAGAGAATCATGGGATAAAAAAACTAAGTTCTCTCTGGGCGCCATGGCTCACACTTGTAATCCCAGCACTTTGGGAGTCCGAGGCGGGAGGATCACTTGAGCCCAGGAGTTCGAGACCAGTCTGGGCAACATAGTGAGACTTTGTCTTACAAAAAATAGAAATATTAGTCGGGCGTGTAGGCACGTGCCTGCAGTCACAGCTACCCAGGAAGCTGAGGCAGAAGGATCGCCTGAGCCCAGGAAGTCGAGGCTGCAGTGAGCCTTGATTGTGCCACTGTACTGTAGCCTGGGCAACAGAGTGAGTCCCCGTATCAAAAAAAAAAAAAAAAGAAAAAAAAAAGGGAAGGAAGGAGGGAGGAAGAGAGGGAGGGAGGGAAGGAGGGCAGGTACAATTCTGCCTCCTGTAGCCTGAGAACTGACTTTTTTTTCCTCGAATTGACATGCAGATTTACCCAAGATGGAAAGGATATCTTTCTTGGTGAGTTCTTCCTCATAGGACTTCCCTAAGAGCTCCCTTACCACCACGGGCTGGTCATGTCTGGTCTAGCCCACACTCTGATTTATTGATGTCCCTAACTCAGCAGGGAAATTATCATGGTGTTTAAAGACATGGACTTTGAAGCCAGGCACAGTGACTCATGCCTGTGATCACAGCACTTTGGGAGGCCAAGGAGGGAGGATTGCTTGAAACCAGATGTTTGAGACCAGCCTAGACAATATGGTGAGACCTCATCACTACAATAAATCAAAAGATTAGCCGGGCATAGTGGCGTACGCCTGTAGTTCCAGCAACTTGGGAGACTGAAGCAGAAGGATTGCTTGAGCCCAGGAGGTTGAGGCTGCAGTGGCCGTAAGTGTATCACTATACTCCAGCCTGGGCGATAGAGTGAGACTCTGACTCAAAAAAAAAAAAGTTCATTTAAAAGGCTTGTGCAGGCTGGGCGAGATGGCTCAAGCCTGTAATCCCAGCACTTTGGGAGGCTGAGGCAAGAGGACTGCCTGAGCTCAGGGGTTTGAGACCAGCCTTGGCAACATGGTGAGACCTTGTCTCAACATAAGTAAAAAAATTAGCTGGGTGTAGTGGCTTGTGCCTTTGGTTCCAGCTACTTGGAAGGCTGAAGCGGAAGGATTGCCTGAGCCCAGCAGGTCAAGGCTGCAGTGGCCATGAGCAGTGTGCCACTGCACTCCAGCCTGGGCGACAGAGTGAAACGCTGACTAAAAAAAAAGGCCTGTGCAAATCCACTGATGCCATGAGCATACAGAGTTTATCAGAGTCTCTGGCAAGTTCTAAATATCAGATTGTTGGCATCAAAGCATCCATCAACAAATGGTTGATGGGGTCTATGTCTTTTTTTTTTTCTTTTCTACAAAGCACTGTACCTCTTTAATGTTACAGCTTGATGTGTTTGAGATGAGAATACACCCTGAAGCCACTAACTCTCATCACCATCAATACCATAAACTCATCTGCTACTTCCAAAAGTACCCTCTTTTCCTCTGGTGTTTCTCTCTCCCTCTTGTGATAAAAGCACCCAACAAAAGAGCTGCCTTTCAACAAAATTTTAAGCATACGACAGGGTATTGTTCACTGTCACATCTATGTTACACAGCAGATCTCCCAGACTTTATTCTGCTTGACTTGAATAATAATTAGCCGGGAAATTATCATGGTGCCCATTTTCTCTACCTCCGGCCCCCGGCTTTCACCTTTCCCCTCTCTCTCGTCTATTATTTTTTATTATTACAAAATAAGTATACATATTGATGGGTACACGTGATTTTTTTTTTTTTCAGTCGGAGTCTTACTCTGTTGCCCAGGCTGGAGTGCAGTGGCGCAATCACAGCTCACCACAGCCTCGACCTCCTGGGTTCCGGCAATCTTTCGGCCTCAGCCTTCCAAAAAGCTGGGGCTACAGGCATGCGCCACCCTGCCTGGATCATTTTTTTGATTTGTGTGTGTGTGTGTGTGTGTGTGTGTGTGTGTGTGTGTGTAGAGATAAGATTTCCATATGTTGCTCAGGCTGGTCTTTTTTTTTTTTATTTTGAGTTGGAGTCTCATTCTGTTGCCCAGACTGGAGTGCAGTGGCCGCTCCTGGCCACTGCAGCCTCGACCTGCTGGGCTCCAGCGATCCTTCCACGTCAGCCTTCTGAGTAGCCAGAATTATAGGCAAGCGCTACCATGCCTGGCTGATTTTTTGATTTATTGTAGAGATGAGGTCTCACCAAGTTGCCCAGGCAGGTCTCGAACCTGCGGGCTCAGGCAATCCACTCACCTCAGCCTCCCAAAGCACGGGATTACAGGCTGAGCCACCAAGCCCGGTAACACCCGGACTCAAGCAATCCTTCCACCTTGGCCTCCCAAGTGCTGGGGTTCTAGGTGTGAGCCACTGTGTCTGGCCACATGTGATGTTTTGATACATGCATACAATGTGTAATGATCAAGTCAGGGTATATAGGATATCTCTCATCTTCTCATTAATTTGTGTTTGGAGCATTTCAAATTATCTCTTCTAGCTACTTTGAAGTATATAATACATTGTTGTTGACTACAATTGTCCTGCTGTGCTATTGAACACAAGGGCTATATTCCTTCTATCTGTATGCTTGTAAGATCTGGTCTATTTTAAGTGTTCAACTTATGGCATCTATTACCAAATTGTTGATAATAATAATATCATAATAATATAATGGTACATAATCAGCTGTTCTAAGAGGGTTGTTTTGAATCTCAAAACCATACACTGGCACTAATTTTTATAAGCACCAATTATGATTTATTTTGATGTCATTTTATTGGTCCTATAGTAAAGACCCTCATCCTGCCAGGCATGGTGGCTCAATGCCTGTCATCCCAGCACTTTGGGAGGCTGAGGTGGAAGGATCACCTGAGCCAGCAGGTCGAGGCTGCAGTGGCTGTGAGCGTGCCACTGTATTCCAGCCTGGGTGACAGAGTGAGACTCCAACTCAAAAAACAAACAAACAACCACAAAACAAACAAACAAACAAACAAAAACAGAAGCACAACCTTTCCAGAACAGTGCTATTAGACAAAACTCTCTCTCTTTTTTTTGAGCCGGAGTCTCCAACTGTCACCCAGGCTGGAGGGCAGTGGCACACTCACAGCCACTGCAGCCTCGACCTGCTGGGTTTAGGGGATCCTCCCGCCTCAGCCTTCCAAGTAGCTGGAACTACAGGTGCGCACCACCACACCTGGCTAATTTTTTTATTTATTATAGAGATGAGGTCTTGCCATATTGCCCAGGCTCATCTCAAACCCACGGGCCTCTCACCTCTGCCTTCCAAAGTGTTAGGATGACAGGTGTGAGCCATCACACCTGGCCTGGACAAAACTTTCATTGATGATGAAACTGTTCTGCATCTGTGTGATCCAGTGCAGTAACCACAGTGGCCATCGTGCATTTGAAATGCATCTGGCATGACTGAAGACCTGAATTCCGCATCTAATTTAATTCTAATCCACTTAAAATAAATGGCCGTTTGTGGATAGTGCAGCCATTTGGGACCACTCAGCTCTAAATGCCTGTCTGTATCCATCTCTTTTCCCCAAAGACTGAAGACCCCCAGGGAGTGACCTACGCTGAACTAAATGCCACCGTACTGTCCAAGACAGCCTCTGTCCCCACCGAGGAGCCTCCCAAATCCAGTGACTTTGCAACCCTGAAAGTGTAGAAACAGATAGCGAGAGTCACAGGAGGAGAGTGAATTTAGATAGCCGGGTTATCGGAAGTGTGGAAACCCAGGTGACTCTGTCTCTCGCTCATAATCTATATTAGTGAAATTAAGTTTCTCATCTTAATGAAAAAAGTATAACTGGGCTGGGCACAGTGGCTCGTGCGTGTAATCCTCCCAGCATCTTGGGAGGCCAAGGTGGGAGGATTGCTTGAGGCCAGGAGTTGGAGTCCAGTCTGGGCAACATAGTGAGACCTGGTCTCTACAAAAAGTCAAAAAGTTAGCCAGGCTTAGTGGCATGTACTTGTAATCCCAGCTGCTTGGGATGCTGAGGAGGGAGGATTGCCTGAGCCCAGGAAGTCGAGGCTGTGGTGAGCTGTAATTGTGCCACTGCACTCCAGCCTGTGTGATAAAGTAAGACCTAGACTCAAAAAAAAAAAGTACGACTTATTTATGGATTATACATGCTTGAGAATCCCATCCCACTGTCTCTATCCCACAATTACCCCCAGAACAATTCAAGGAAGTAATCAATTATTATGGATCAACTATCCAGCAAATAATGATTAAGTACCTCAAGGAAATACAGCAAGCACAAAGAAAATGGACAAATGGATTCCGTTCAATTCAATGACTGATTTTACCCTATGAATGGAAAATAGAAAAAAAATACAGATATTAGTGATAATTAGGTAAATTTAAAAAAAAAATGGGTTTCAAAGATGTAAATACTTTGTCAGAAGTAGATGGTCTTTGAATGTAAACTAGTATGTTCAATTGTGAGGGAAGAAAAAAGGATTTAAAGCATAGACCAAATGCTGTATATTAATTTCTGAAGAATTAATCAGTCGGGCTCAGTGGCTCACGCCTGTAATCCCAGCACTCTAGGAGACTAAGGTGAAAGGATTGCTTGAGCCCAGGAGTTCGAGACCAGCCTGGGCGACATAGCAAGTCCTCATCTTTACAAAAACAATAACAAAAAGTAGCTGGGTGTGATGGCACATACCTGTAATCCCAGTTACTCAGGAGGCTGAGGCAGGAGGATAATCTGAGCCCAGGAGGTCAAGACTGTGGTGAGTTGTGATCATGCCACTGCACTTCAGCCTGGGTCACACAGTGAGACCCTCACCTCAAAAAAAAGGAAGGAGTGATGTAGGCACTGGAAAATGTCCATTTTACTAAGGATATAACTGATGCAAATGTGGGTCCTGAGAGCAGGGGTCTCTGTTTTGTTCACTGCTATATCCCAAGTACCCCAAAGAGGCTTTCAATGTAGTGGGAGTTCAATAAATAATTGTTGAATAAATTTTAAAAAATCAAATTTCTGTCTTTTTGTTTTCTCGCCTCTCAGAAATGACTGGATGGGGACTGGGTGCAACAGTTTGCTTGTAATCTCAGCACTTTGGGAAGCTGATACAGGAGGATTGTTTGAGGCCAGGAGTATAAGATAGCTTAGACAACATAGTGAGACCCTGTCTCTAATATAAAATCAATAATTAAAAAAAAAAAGCAAGGCTGAGTGTGGTGGCTCACATCTGTAATCCCAGAACTTTGGAAAGTGGAGGAGAGAGGATTGCCTGAGCCCAGGAGTTCTAGACCAGCCTGGGCAACTTGGCGAGACCTCGTCTCTACCATAAATCACAAGATTAGTTGGGCATGGTGGTGTGTGCCTGTAGTTCCAGCTACTTGGAAGACTGAGGCAGGAGGATTTCCTGAGCCCAGGAGGTCGAGGCTGCGGTGACTATGAGTGTGACACTGCACTCCAATCTGGGTGACAGAGTGAGACTCTGACTAAAACAAACAAACAAAAAACAACAAAAAAGCTATATATATATATATATATATATATGAAATTTTTGGCTGGGAGGCTCATGCCTGCAATCCCAACATTTTGGGTGGCTGAAGCAAGAGGATTGCCTGAGCCCAGGAGTTCAAAACCAGCCTGGGCAACATGGTGTGAACTTGTCTCTACAATAAATCACAAAATTAGCTGGGTGTGGTGGTGCATGCCTGTACTCCCATCTACTTGAGAGGCTGAGGTGGAAGGATCGCCTGAGCCCAGTAAGTTGAGGCTGGGGTGGCCATGAGCATGCCACTGCATTCCAGCCTGAGCAACAGAGCGAGACTCCAACTAAAAATAATAATAATAATAATAAATGTTTTAAAAACTACTGAGCAGGTTTTTATGAAATTTGGAGTTTGGCTTTGTTTGCCTTAAAACATAGGCTGAGGATAAATGTATATGCAGGCTGTGGATGTTCAGAATATTCTCTTAGGAAGTTCTAAATGACCCTACATAAAGAAAGAAAATTGGGGCCAGGCCCAGTGGCTCATGCCTGTCATCCCAGCACTTTGGAAGGTGGACACAGGAAGATTCTTGCTTGGGCGATATAGCAAGACCCCTCATCTTTACAAATAATTTTTAGAAACTAACCTAGTGTGGTGATGTGCATCTGTAGTCCCAGCTACTCAGGAGGCTGAGATGGGAGGACACCCTGAGACCAGGAGGTGGAGACTGCAGTGAGCTGGGATTGTACCACTGCACTCTAGCCTGGGTGACAGAGGGAGACCCTGTTCAGAAAAGAAAGGAAGAGAGAGGGAGGAAGAGATGAAGGAAGAGACGGAAGGAAGGAGGGAAAAGGGAGGGAGTGGCCAGGCTAATCATATGTCTTTTTTTTTTTGAGTTGGAGTCTCACTCTGTCACCCAGGCTAGAGTGCAGTGGCACGCTCATAGCCACCACAGCCTTGACCTGCTGGGTTCAGACAATCCTCCTGCCTCAGCCGTCCAAGTAGCTGGAACTACAGGCACACACCATCACACCCAGCTAATTTTTTGTAGAGATGAGGTCTCGCCATGTTGCCCAGGCTGGTCTCGAACCCGCAGGTTCCAGCAATCCTCTCACCTCCACCTCTCAAAGAGCTGGGATTACACACATGAGCCACTGTGCCCAGCCATATGTCTTCCTTTTTGTCTTTTTTTTTTCCATTTTCTTTTTCCTTTTTCTTTCCCCTCCCCATTTTTTTTTTTTTTTTTTTTTTTTTTTAAAGTTGAAACCCAATGGCCCACGCTGGAAGGAAAATGGACAAAAATTGCCAAATCACCCACGCACTGCGGGGCAAAGGGTAAACAT